>VDFB02282463.1:0-16037 GCA_007258455.2 Sequoia sempervirens | reverse complement strand
GTATTCTAATAAGGCCAAATCTAGTATGAGAAAGGATCAAAATGACATCAATCAGTTGTATGCAAGCACTATGATCCTAACAAGGCAACTATTTCATAAAGGTCATTATTGGCATATCATGGCACTAGTCTCTACATCAGCATCCTTTGTGGGTTCAGAACAACTAGTGATTATCTAAAGCATCAAGGCCATCTAGAAATATCAAAAATACAAAAGAATTGAAAAATACAAAAAATTGTCACCCTAATGAAAATCTGGCAAACAAGCATCTTGGTGACACTAAAAAAAGGACAAGTCAAGAAAATAGTAAAGAGAAATTTTTTTTCCAAAAGTAAAACCATTCTTATGGCACTTCGGATAAGTACCATGATAAAAACTTGGCAAACAAGTGTCATGTGTATGGGAAAATGTCTATGTGGACTTTTACACTTGGGGGCAAGTCATCTCATCTCCCATGCTTTCATCATGACATTTACATTCGTCCATTTACTCCATATCATTTCGATCCATTTTTCCCACCTACCTTGGTCTTGACATAAAACATGCAAACATAAGTCATGCTTTGGGAAAATTATTGACATGTCTATCCTCTGGTCATACACTATTCATGAAATATCATAGCATTACTTCCATAACCTCATTATCCTTATGCGACATAGTCCTTGAAGATCATTTGACAATTCCACTAGTCTCATGTCTCCTATATTTTACCAAGGCCATCTTGTTGGAGTGAAAATGACACTAAGAGGGGGGGTGAATCAGTGTCTTAACATATTTAAACATTTTTCATAAAATAAAACATTGTTCAGATTTGATCTCAATATTTCAATGATTAATGCATTCATTAGTTGAATTTAATCATTCATAAGCAGGATTGAGAAATGTAGTAACCAAATAGTAAACAAAGCAGCAACACCACAGTAAAGTAGAGAAATCACACAAGAACAAAGTGACACAAGATTTTTCTGAGTGGAAAACCCTACTGGGAAGAAAAACCACTCCTGAAATGCATTGTAGGCTTAATCTTTTTGATCCACTATTCACAATGCCTTATACGCTAGCACAAACCCCTCATTTAGAGATATCAATCTCAAGGAGTACCAACCCCTCAAATTATTTTTTGAACAATAATAATATCAGAGAATCTCTCTATTTTCAAGTAAGCTCAAGGAACTCAATAGTCTTATCTACCTAATACCCTAAGAATTCAACTCTTGAATCCTTAAAATATTAAATAGAAAATAATTACAACTGTGCTTTGCAACATGTTTCAATATTTTGTATAACAAAGCTTTTACATTTCATTTCTTGATACAACCAGTAACAATATCTCAAAATCATAACAAGAAGTCTCGCAGTGTTCAAAACACTATATATATACTTAATTTCAAATAGGTCTGCCATTAATAAAGTCTTCAAAGAATTCGGGGTCAAAGGAATCTGAAACCCCATTCAAATTTAGAAAGTGAACCAAAAGAATAAATGACTATAGATGATGGAATAATAGAAGTAACGCATGAATAGGAGGCTGAAATAGACTTTGCCAAGGATATATCAATTCCTTTTATTCAAACTACAAGAGTTTTACAAGAAAACCTAGATCAAGTGCAATGACTTTCATAATAATACAAAATTTGAATCTATTTTCAAAAAACCCACATGTTGAATCCATCATTTCTATATTGAATGAAATGAGTTCAAAAGTAACTAACAATTTTTTTAGAAAAATGTGACTACCCATCAGCTTAAATTCATAAATCCTCAATGCCAAATGAATATTCTTCTTTTAAGAGCCTTCAACAAAGATTTTGAGGTAAAAAAAATTCTCTGACAGTTGTAATGCAAGATTCCCAAATACCCTTATTGAGCAGATTTAAAAAATAATATGTGAGAGATGGAAATAAACCATCTTTTACTTCACAACCCACTTATCCTCTTTTCTTTTTCAGATGTGAACAAAAAGAAAATATCTGCCATGAAAATCAAATGCTGGAAGTGATACCTGATTAGTAGCAAGAAAAACACATAAATACCAGTCAAAATTGTAGCTCCCATGATTTCCTTCAACTGCTGTCGAGCTTCTAGCCAGTGAGGCGCACCAAACATAGCATCCATAAATATATTTTTTCCTGTCATAGTCATTACAGCCAACTAGAGTCAAGAGAGCACCAATCAATTCAATGAAACAATCCTTCATGGCGGCGGTGAGGCTAGGGTTTCATACCCAGCCAAATGAAAATCATTAACCATGATTTTCTGTAACTTTTCCAAATGTCAAAGCATTTGAATCAAAGGCTTTTGATGCCATTTTCAAAAATTAGATAAGATTTGAAGCCCACAATGATTTAGGTAAACATCATTATGTATTTAGAATATGTTGTCTAAGGAATGTCGACCACATCATTTCCACCAAATATAGCATGAAAACTATTGACTTCACCAAGTAAACTTTAATTTGGGTCAAAGATTCTCATAATGCTAACATAGAAGAATGAAGGCTGCCAATAACTTCTTACATAAGACAAGAACAAATAAATATAATTCCAAAGATAACCAATGGTCAACTATCAAGGTCGAGATATATCAAACATTTAAATGAACTTTATGAAATATGGTAAGCCCAAGTGAGATAAAAAATACACTAAGTGTAATATGCAATGTAAACCATATCTCATGAAGAACCCTGATTACTAATCAAAGCCAAGTCAAAACCATGAGTTGTGATACCTCCAATAGAGTAACATGAAACAAAGTTCATTGATAATTGAATATCTTATGCCAAGATTATATTGAAAATGAAAGAAATGTCTCAAAAACAAGTTCCACTAAGTCAAATGAAGCAATAAGAAAACTGTCTAAGATGTAGCAATGCATAGAAACATTGAACCAAATATGAGCCATGATCATCAATGATAAGTCATACCAGCTAAAACCATAACTGAGTATACCATGAATTAACATACCTGAACATGTGAAGTAACAAATTCATAAATCTGAAGCTGAAGAGAGCCCTGTCGTCGTGAATACTGACTGAAGAAACTTGAACCAAGCCTTATCAACATTTATCAACACTGTCAGTCCAAAATAACATAATCATTTGCAAAGAAATAGCATTCATAACACTGAACCAGAATTCTCATCAACATGAATCTGAATCATAAAAAATAACCATATGTAATAGCCAAGTGTCATCAAATATGTCTTATGATAAAACATAAATATCCAATCTGAACTGTCAGACCAAGAGAACCAAGAAAGTGATTTTGTCATCAAGGACAAACCATGAATAAGCCATGAACACAATTGAGATCCAACACACCTATCATCCTTTCATTTCTGTCACCATCTTGGTTTTCCCTTATCAAATGGTTTAAGGATACTCCATCATCCAATTCAACCCTAAACAAAAATCCACCCAATCATTCTATTAGTCAGCCTTTGTCCTTGTTGAACTACGTTGCCTCTATTACTTGATGTAGGCAAGGCCATCTGTCAATGTACCCCCGAGGCATTAGGTCATTCCTTTAGGCATTTTCAAATAAAATCATGATTCACTCCCTTTGTCATTTCAACAAAATTCAAGAGTCGCATTGAACTACAAGACAATCAAATAAATCAAAAATAGTCAAACTCAGATACAAGACAGTCATTTCATCAACATTTAAATTTTGAACCAATAGAAAAATGGTCCAATCCATCGTCTAGTCAAAATCAGTCAAATTGCCAAAAACAATGTCAATCTCATCACTCTATGGGTCCCTCCAAGATGTGCCCTTCTTGGAATTAGACCTTATCAAAATGTCATTTTCCTTTTTAGGATGTGTCCTTCCTAATGATAGGCACCGTCCAACCATCAAAACTGTCAAACTATCTAGTAATTAACTTTTGACATTGGCAAACACATTGAATGGCTATTACTTTTTCTAGTCTATTTTGTCTTATCTTTTTTCTCTTGGTCATGTTACTAGCTACCTCGAGGATGTCCCATGAAGGATTTAGAGGTGCGATGATATCTGATGACCTATTTTTTTTATCTTTGGTTGTTGTATGTGGATTATCTTGACAAAAAGACTAGGGAAACTTTTCCCTTAGTATGCATTGGGACATTCCTTGCCTACAATTGCCCTTTTGCAAGTGGATGACCTTGCATACCTTGGTCTATGTCATACCATGGTGTTTGTTTTCCATTTGTTTCATTTTTACCTCCCAATGATCATTCGAGCAACATCTATTAGTACTTTGGCGAATATTGAAGGTTTCTTTCCCTTCCTGCCCTTCTTCATTCCCCCTTTAACATTTTTTCTAGTCTGCATCTTCATCATCCATATCCTCGTGTCCTTCATCTTCTCTTCTTCTCATCCATTTTGAGAGCACAATCATTTTCTCTTAACCTTCCTGTCCTCTCCTCTCAAGGGGCATACTACTACCTCATCATTCTTCCTCATCCTATTTTTTATTCGGGCATATTTCTCACTTATTTTCTGTCACAATGCGATAAACTGCATTTTGACAAAGAGGGAAAAAATGTACACACATAAAAATATGCTAGACCTACAAACTACATTTTTTTTTGTCTTATCATATTTCTTCTATAGTCCAAATTCAACTATTAGTTAAATAATTCTCAATTATTTAATTAATCCATGTCTTTTATTCCTCTTGACTATTTAAAATAAATAAACTAATGACCTATGTCTCTCCATAATTGAAAAAATTCATAAATTTATTTAATTATTACTTGTCCACTATTTCTTCGTTATTATTTAAATAAATAAACTTTATTTATTTATTTAAATACGTAGTAATTTCTAATGTTCTCTTATAATTAAATATTTTTTTATAATTTGTTTAATTATTGTCCACCTTGGTTTTTTCTAATTCTTTCTCCAAGTAATTATTCTATCACATGGCCCCACTTTTGAGTTAAATCAATTTTTAATTCAAAAGGTTAACTTTCCCTCTTAAAATAAAATAATTTCTAATATTATTTAATTTTTCAACTCTTTCTTTTTGCGTGTCATTCTTATCTTATTTTATTTTTTAGCTCTTTCTTTTTTTGTTCCATTCTTATCTCCTTGTCACATGCAATCTTCTCCCTTTATTTGATTTTTTCAAAATCAAATCTTAACCCCTCATTTCAAATTTACCCTAATGTTGCCCTAACCCTAATTGTGGGTTGTCATATTCAATCTTAAACATTGATCTTAGGGCATTTGTTAATCTTCCATCTTGGTCATTCATCCAAAATTGACTTTTCTATAAAAAGGCATTTTTGGCCTCATTTGACATACTTCATACATCTTGATCTTGGCATCTCTTGACATTGTGACTTCATGCTTTAGACATTCTCATACTTAAGGCTTGCTTCATAGTTGCATACTTGCATTGTGTAGCTTTTTGATAGAATCCTTCAACATTTGCTAAGGACATTGTCATGACTCTACTTGCAGCAAATAGAGAAGATGCAATCAAGTGATTTATGGAGGTTGCAAACATTTGGTAATATTGTTCTTGTTTTTCATGTTTTTACTCCTTTATTCTTCATTGTTTTGCTTTGGGTTACTTTATTTATGCTCTAACATGCTAAGCTAGGTTTTTCCCTAAGCTACAACTAGTGATGGATAATTTCATGCATTTGGATATTTGGTTGATTTTTGTAGCCTATCCATCACATTAGTTGCTAGTTGTTAGAGTTATTATTATTTGATATGTAATTTTATATGATGGGTAACTTTTTACATTTGGATACTTGATTAATCATTACACTTCAAAGATAGTTATGATAATTTTTTAGAAGGAATATAAGTTTAAATAATTTGTTCTTTCCCCCTTCTAAATAATTTAAACATATTTTATATATTTTTATTTTCAAGAAAATTTAAAACTCATTCAAATATTTTAAATAAGTTTAGCTAAGTAATTAAGCCGAGAGGGATTATTACCGAGAGGCTTATACAGTGAAAGCAACGAAGGAATATTTGTGTAAATTTTTTGAACCTGCATTGAAAATAAAATGGTTAGGCATCGAGTTTTAGACTTACAATTAGTCTAAAACAATTAGTTCGACATATCAATTGCAATATTGTGGGTATAAAAATAAAATAAAATAAAATGGTTAGGCATCGAGTTTTAGACTTACCGAAGAATTGAATTAAAATTAGAATTTGTTATTTTAGAGTATTAACTCACTATTATTTGTTTTGATCTCTATTAAAACTCATCTTGAGCAAATGATGATTAAGTGACTAATGTGAGGATATGTTCTCTACTTAAATGCTTAAAATTCCCCTCACCCTTCATCTCCATTTGATAATTTCTTTTAAATAAATTATTGTTGTTGAATCATAGTTTACTTAAAGATCATGTATTAGTTTTGGTAATTTTTCACAAAAATAAAATAAAATATAGAAAGCTTGTTAATTGCTAGAACCACTACTTTGATTATAAATCACCGTTTCCATGGAGAATATTACAGTAGAGTAAATAATAAGCTAATTAGAGTAAAAGAAAGTAAAATCCCCTTCCTTCATTTTATTTTATCAACTAATGGTTTTGAAATTAGAAACTTACAATTTAAAAGATTTTATGTAAGAAACAAATAAACTTTTTAGGTTTTAAAAAAAAAGTTTATAAAAAAGAAAATTAAAAAGGAAAGAAAGAAGTTACGTGAGAAAATTTTAAGAAAGAAGGGTAAAAGAATAAGTCATCGAATAAGAATTAAGAACATAAAATAGGGAATTTAAATATATCTAAATAAACATTTTAATAAATAATGTCTAAATATATTTAGAGGTATTCTAATGGTTAATTTTAAAAGAAGAGGAGATTTATATATATAATTATGTTTATATTATAATCTATTCATAATTATATTTAAATTTTTATATCATTATACTTATTAGGTCGAGAGGCCAGTGAAAGCAAGTTTTTGAAGTTGTATTGAAAATGACAGGCAGGTGGAAGTCATGTGTTACTTTTGCTCCTGTCAAAATTTTGCGGATGGAGAAAATTGGTATTTTTTCATGATCTAAATCCTTTTAGATTGTTTCTAGATTAAAAATTATTGATGAAGTTTGCTTTTATATGTCACTGTGTATAATTTCAATCCAAAAACAATCTTATCAAGACTACAATCATAAATATACATTCTTTTAATGGAATAAAGTTGTTTATGGTGAAAAAATACAATCATTAATTAATATGTATTTCCACTCACGAATTCAAACAGTATTTTATTCCAATCACTATTTTAATCTCAACTATGAGAAGTTAGATAAAGGGCTATTTAATGTCTAATTTGTTTCAAATTTATAAAAAATTAAAAAAAATCAAATTTTTGAAATATATGGTAGATTCTTTACCATATGAATTGTTTATAAATCTAAAACAAATTATGCATTAAAGAGTGAAAATGGTAATAGCAATTACATGTTGGCAAATATATGAAAATTAGAGCATGTTTCAATAGTTGTGATAACTTAGTTGTTGATATAATGTTCAAAAGTTGTGATAGTAGTTGTTTATATAATTCTCAATAGTTGTGATAGTAGTTGTTTATATAATGCCCAATAGTTGTGATAGTAGTTGTTTAAATAATTCCCAATAGTTGTGACATGATTTCCCTAGCTTAAACAAAATGTATTCCTTTGATCTAAAAAGCAACCAATCATGTGATGGCACATCAGTGCTCAACTACCCATGATGTGAATGCACAAGTTTTGTTAGCACTTTTATTTTGGGCCTTTTTGGACATCTTGACAAAAAGCATGTTGATGTGGCATAATTTTTGATGATGTGGTCCACTCTCTTGAATTTTGAATTAAATCATTATTTAATTCAAAATGATTTTTTAATTATTTAATTATTCATTGGCCAGCTAAATTAAATAATTTTTATTATTTAATTTCTTTAGCAACCTCTTTGTCCATGCCAGTCTTATCTTCCACATCAAATCTTATCTCTTGACATCTCATTTAATCTTGGCCCTTGATTGAATTATCTCATAATTCAATCTCAACCCTTCATCTTTATCATTTGCCCTAATTTTGACCTAACCCTAGTCCATACTACAACTTTCAATTTTGGCCATTGATTAAGACATCTTAATGACATCCAATCTCAACTGTCAATCCAAATTAGACATTTCCTTTAAATAAACTCTCTCATAAGCCATTAGGGGGGTTGATTCTTCAAGTATCCTTACGCTATCAAAATCATTCTTCAGTCTTTCATCCATTTTTATCTATTGTCATTCATCTATCATCCCCATGTCAATGTTATGCTATTGAATTGAGCAACCGACATTCCTCCAACAATCAACCTTCAAAATCTTGCATTCTCATGTAGGTGGAGAAGAGACATGGAGGTCAATCAAGTCTAGTTTGAAAATTGGTTTGCATTTCCTTTGTTTATTTGCATTTTCTTTCTAGTTTGTGCTTCATGGTGCTTGATAGGGTTTAGTTAATTTGTTGTTTTCAATAACATTAAATCTGAATTTTTCCATATTTACATTGGTGAACCTATTTTGCGCCCAATATTAATTTTTTATGAACAATCATAAAAAAATTATAAAAAATACAAAACAGCTCCAAAAATTTTGATTTTTTGACTGAAGTCATATTCTATCTTTCCAAATCTGCAAAAAAAAAAATTGTGATATAGGTAAATATGTGTGAAACCCTAATTTTAAAAGATCTGTTATTTGACTAATAATTGTGTGTCCAAATTTGAAAGATAAAGAACAGACCCCTATTAAAATTTGGAGAGCTTTCCAGAAATATAAACCTATCTGAAAAATTTGATAATTTTCTCTCAAAATTAATTTTTATAAAAACAGAAAAAAATTATAGAAAAATCAAACCAGCCCCAAAAAATCTTATTTTTTCAGATTGGAGACAACGTGTAGAGATTCCATTCCAAAAATCAGATTTTTTGGGGCTAGTTTGATTTTTTTATAATTTTTTTTCTGTTTTTCATAAAAAATTAATTTTGAGAGAAAATTATCAAATTTTTTAGATAGGTTTATATTTTTGGAAAGCTCTCTAAATTTTAATAGGGGTCTCTTCTTTATCTTTCAAATTTGGACACACAGTTATTAGTCAAATAACAGATCTTTTAAAATTAGGGTTTCACACATATTTACCTATATCTCACAAACTGTTACAGATCTGATCACAATTTTTTTTTGTAGATTTGGAATGATAGAATATGACTTCAGTCAAAAATCAAAATTTTTGAAGCTGTTTTGTATTTTTTATAATTTTTTTATGATTGTTCATAAAAAATTAATATTGGGCGCAAAATAGGTTCACCAATGTAAATAGGGAGAAATTTAGATTTAATGTTATTGAAAACAACAAATTAACTAAACCCTATCAAGCAAGATTTTGAAGGTTGATTGTTGGATGAATGTTGGTTGCTCAATTCAATAGCATAACATTGACATGGGGATGATAGATGAATGACAATAGATAGAAATGGATGAAAGACTGAAGAATGATTTTGATAGCGTAAGGATACTTGAAGAATCAACCCCCCAAATGGCTTATGAGAGAGTTTATTTATAGGAAATGTCTAATTTGGATTGATGGTTGATATTGAATGTTATGTCTTAATAAATGGCCAAAATTGAAAGTTGTAGTATGGATTAGGGTTAGGTCAAAATTAGGGCAAATAATAAAGATGAAGGGTTGAGATTGAATTATGAGATAATTCAATCAAGGGCCAAGATTAAATGAGATGTCAAGAGATAAGATTTGATGTGGAAGATAAGATTGGCACCAACAAAGAGGTTGCTGAAAAAATTAAATAATAAAAATTATTTAATTTAGGTGACCAATGAATAATTAAATAATTAAAATAATTATTTAATTATAGAGGAATGTGACAAAAAGAATCATTTTGAATTAAATAATGATTTAATTCAAAATTAGAGAGTGGACCAAATTAAATAAATAAAATTTATTTAATTTATGAGAGAAGAGGCCAATGAATAATTAAATAATTAAAATAATTATTTAATTATAAAGGAATGTGGACAAAAAATTAAATAAATAAGAATTTATTTAATTTTAAAAAGAAGGGGACTTAATTAGCGACGTAATTAAATAAATAAAATTTAATTAATTAATCAAAGAGGAGAATAAAGATAAAAATGAATTAATTAAATAATTAAAATTATTTAATTAATTTAAGAATTATGACTTTAGAAAATAATTAAATAATTAAAAATTATTTAATTATTAAGAATGAAAGGGGCAATGTTGAATAATGTAAGAGTCGCAACCTTGAGACAATTTTATGTGTCAATTATGAATATAAACATGTAGATATTAAAACCTAGATCAATATTTTACATAAATTATAGATGTAGTTTTTAACATATCTTATAATGAGTTAATGAGTGTGTTCTTAGATATCTATTTTTAATTCTTAATGTCTTTTTCTCATTATATTTAATAATAGTTTCATTTTTTAGACTTCTCATTATTAATGTATAACACTTTTAAATTTAATGAGGGTAGCAAATAAATTGATCATAATAATTATAAAAGATCTAGCATATGATAATTCCTTCTAAAATTAAATATTAAGAAAGAGTCTATATTATTGATGATTACAATTTAATTAAAATTATATTATAAAATATTTTTTAATTTATAAAATGATAATAAATTTTTATTTTATATTAATTTTTTTATAAATAAATTTAATAAACATATATATTTAATAATATTATTCATAAGAATAAATATTATAAATATAAAAAGAAGTTTCAAATGAAGATAAAAGTTCTAATATAAAAATAAAAATAAAGATTTTGTTATATAAGTTTGTAGGAAGATGTCCTCCATCATTCAATACTAATTATACATTCATAAATTATTTAACCATTTAATATAATTTTATGTATATTAAATTTATTTTAATAATTTAAGAATTCACATTAAAATCACCTAAGCTTTTCCTAATCACAATTGTAAAGCTAAGGATGTGAATATAAGGAAGAATTAATGCTCCATTTTCAAATATTAACTTTTAGATAGCGGGGTCTCCAATATACTGCATCTTATTTGCTTTATCCACTAATAATAATTACGAAATTAGAACATAGGAATCATAAAAATTTCTCGTAATCACAATAAGTAAGGCAGGAAATCTCAAATCTAAATTAAATTTCTTATGCCATGCTCACCTTTATATACATTTCAATCACTCTATTCTCAAACTCATCCTTGTTTCTATTCATGCCGCTCCTACATGGTTTAGGGGCAGAAATTTTTTGAGAAAAATGGAGAAAGGAACAACTAACCAAGAAATTGTTATTTTTGGTAAGAGAACTCGAGTACAAAGAGAAAATAGAGGGTGTGTTTCTGATGAGCATGAAAAAGAGAAAGGAGCCAAGAGGACATACACTAAATGTCTAATGTTCAAAATTCATTGGAGACTGATTTGCATATGAGTTTTCTTCGAGCAATGCAACAGCTTGTAGTAGTCTTCAATTCTTTTATTATCCTTCTAGCTTGCTATTGATCTATTTTTTTTTAATAATATAAATTTATCTCATTCATATTGAATCTCGTCCATCTATATATATATATATATATATTTTTGAATCCTAGAGTTATTATAATGTTTGTATTCTATTTGTAGGGGCACCCCCCAAGCAATTGGTAAAGCTTATGGGTGTTCAAGGGCTTACTTTTTCTCAACTAAAAAGCTATTTGCAAGTACTGTTAAATTATTTTTAATTGTCCAATATTTTTTATTAGAGATTTTATTTTTCTGATTGTAATTTTTTTTTTTTTTGGGTACAAATGCAGGGAAACACCATCAAGCTTGGTAAGAATGAACAAGGTATGTTTCACATCCTAACCTATCTTGGAGATAGCTTACATTTCTAAATATGTGTAAAAATAATTGCTTTTTACTATTGACAATTATAAAATGAAGAGCCATTTAACATAAAGGTAATTTTAAATGTATATTAATAAAAAGAAAGAATTTGAAATGTAATGTGATTCAGATCTATTGTTAGAGATTGAACTCATATCAGCTGATATCATTATATCAATATGTTTACTTATTTCATACTTTATATTTGATTTTTTTTTGTTCTCCAGAAATTCATCACTTAAGAAAATACACCATTTTAGATTATTTTTTTAATTATTTGAGAGCTCAGAGAATATTGTTCAACAATAACTTGGAAGTCCTTGGAATGAAAAAAGTGAAAGGAAAAAAGATTCAATGTTGATGGTTGAACATAGATCATTTTTGATGCCACATTCAAAACAAACCATTACCTCCCTCCCTCAAGAAACATGCTCTACATTGCAAACTTTGAAATACAAGAGAAACACAACAACATGTTACGAATTTGTAAGAGATAAAGAAATGAAATTCTAATATATATAAATTTGTCCATTTCTCTTTTCATTTGCTTCATAATAAATCATTAGTTTTTATTTGTTTTTGATAAATGCAAGAATATAGATTGCAACATCAAAAGCCGAGATGCAAGCTCCCTCAATCAAATGTAGGTTTATTACTTGAAGGTAGAGAGAAGTCACAAGTGATAACTTTAAACAAGCTTCCGAATGAAGGTGATTGCACGTTGTTCTCAAAGAGTAAATATGAAAAGAATCTGGGATGACAAAAATTTATGAGCAGTGTAGATGACAAGACACCATTTTCTCAAATTGCATTGGACTTGACACTCTAGTCTAAATATTTTCTATTGAAAACAAGTGCTGCAATGCAGATTTAGTCCCTGCAAGCTAGCAATAGCAACCATTATACAGCATAAAAGACAAGCATACAGAAAATAAAAAAGAAAGGAGGACTAAATGCTTACTGTATGGAACTTTAAGATTTAGTCCCTCTAGCTTGCTATTGATCTAGTTTCTAAACCATTTCAATAGAAAATATTTCAAAGGAACTTTAAGATTCGCAATAAAATAATTTCTAATTTTGTGCATTAACATTATGTTTTGAATCGACTAAGCATTTAATATAGAAGTTTCTCCCAACCGATTAAACTCAGCATTTAAAACAGAATCTTCTTCCACGGACGTTCAGTCTATTTTCCACGCATGTGCTTTGAATATACAGAATTGCAGATGGTTCTGAGACCTCTATAAATAGAGGCACTTGTAACCGATTAAGCAATGAATAAAATTTGCCTTTCTTTTTATTTGTCTTCTCTGCCTTCACTTTCCAGAGGATGAACTGCGTTATGTTCTCTCTCAGTTATCTACACGAAAATAATCTTCAAGTGATCTATGTTTAGGGCAATGTCTATCCAGTCACCAGGGTTCATTTTGACTGTATTTATTAATTAATTGAAAATAAAAAACGCATTGTATTCTAATTTTCAATAAATTAATAAATATGGTCAAATGTACAGTCTGATGGCTGCATAGACAATTCATATGTTTGACATCTGATAAAAGTTTGGCATACATATTTGCGGTGGTGTTACCATTTTACTTAGATCTGCTCCTTCCCTGTTGGATGGTTTTCACTTGAATCTCACTCATTAATGATATTGAATATTCTGATCCTGAATTTATCTGCAGCCTGAATGGACTCTTGTTTTTTAACAATACGACCTGTCAAAATATAGAAGTTTAATTGACATAAATACTTGAATTAAAAATGTGAAAACTCGCATAATCGCATTAGTAACGCCACACTAAAAAGCCTCTACATTTGGCAGGTTTATGATCTAAAGTGATAGTTTGTATTTAATTAGCGTCCCCTTGGGAAACACAAAAACGTTCCCCAGCTTTCACTTTTTGAGAAAAAAAGGCTGTTGGAACTATCCACGAAACCTGAAGTAGTTTTCCTTCCAATATGTGAACCATTTCAGTGGCTCTGGGGTGTGTATGAGGGGACACTTTTCCTTCCAATACCGTTGTAGCAATCGCACCCACGCTGAACGGGTTCCCTGATGCGTTCAAAGCCGATGTGGTGAAGTGCTTTGCAGAGGTCTCACTCGGGCTCAAACAAGGAAACCCATTTATGATAACTGCAGAGGACTTGGTATCGGTTACACAGAAATCTGCTACGCATCTGGATCCACCGTTCATACAATGGTGCGATTATATTTCCTCAACATTCCTTCTGTACCTTTTTTTTTTGCCGTGGTTTTGATATCACTGTGAGGTCTAGGATCCAATACAGAAATGATAATAGAGAATTGCATTTCAAATGATACAAATAATTATACAAAACATATTATTATGAAGAATTTGTATAAGAATTGTATTCCAGTGAATTTGTATTGGCTTCTATAACTATTCATGTCGATAATTAACTCTAAATCAATTACGTGGAAGAAAGTTATCAAACTGAAAATATATTATTAAATACAAACCATCCCTTTAGATCATAAACCTGCCAAATGTATTTAGTGGGGCCCTACAGATGCAAGTTTTCACATTTTTAATTCTAGTATTTATCTCATAAAAACTTCTATAATGTGACTCGTCATAGAGGAAGAAAAATGTCCATGTGAACTGGTGATAAATTCAGGATCAGAATGTTCAATATCATGAATGAATGAGATTCAAGTGAACACCATCCAATAGGGAAGGAGCGGATCTAAGAAAAATAAGAACACCGTCGCAAACGTGGATGCCAAACTTTGATCAGATGGAAAACATTGAACACCTAGGAGATTATTTTCCTGAAGGTGACTGACAGAGAATATAACCCATCAATAGTGAAAAAGGAATCGTTGACACTTGTCTTTATGTTTCCATTTCAAAACAATTCTAGAGAAAAAAACTTAAAAGTACATTGTTAAGCATAAAGTATGTCGTATGGGTTGTAATGGGCTTCACATTACAACTCATTTGCATTCTATGTTACTGCACAAAATTAGAAATTATTTGATTTTGAATGTCAGAGTTCCTTTGAATTTGTCCTAATTAAGTCTACGAGACGTTTAACAGTTGAAATGCAAAAGCAAATCTGCAGTAACAGTTTTTTATTACAATTAACATGGGAGTGCTAAAATCAAAATCAAAATCATCAATTCCCTACAAATCCTTGCAGCACGTGTTTTCAATAAAAAATATTAAGACTAGAGTGTCAAGTCCAGTGAAATTTGAGAAGATGGTGCCTTGTCATCTACATTGCTGATGAATCTTTGCCATCCCATGAGCTTTTTACATTTACTCCTTGAGAACAAAGTGCAATCAACTTCATCCCGGAAGCTTGTCTGAAGTTATCACTTGTGACTTGTCTCCACCTTCAAGCAATAAACCTGTATTTGATTGAAGAAGCTTGTATGTTGGCTTTTGAAGTTGTAATCTATGTCCCTGCATTTATCAAAAACAAAAAAAAATTAAGGATTTATTATGAAGTAAATGAGAAGACAAATGGACAAATATATATATTACAAATTTCATGCTTTATCCCTTACAAATTCGTAACATGATATTGTGTCTTTTTGTATTGAGAAGTTTGCAATATACAACTTGTTTCTTGAGGGAGGCAGGCAGTGGTTTGTTTTGAATGTGGCATCAGAGACGATTCTTGTTCAATCACTACCATTGAATACCTCTTCCTTTCACTTTCTTTGTCCCAAAAAATCTATGGCTTCCATGTTATTGTTGAACAATGTTTTGGGAGCTCTCAAATGATTTAAAAATTTATCTAAAATGGTGTATCTTCTCAAGTGATGATTTCCTACCCAAAAAAAATAAATATAAATTATGAAATAAAGTAAACAAATTGATATAATGATATGAGTTGTAACAATAGATTTGAGTCATATTACATTTACAATTCTTTCTTTTTAGTAATAAACATTTAAAACTGCCTTTATATTAAATGGGTCTTCATTTTATAATTGTTAAAATACACTAGCAAAATATTACTAGTAAAAGGAAATTATTTTTACAAATATTTAGAAATGTAAGCTTGTTGTCTCCAAGATAAGTTAGGATGTCAAACACACCTTGTTCATTTTTTCCAAGCTTGATGGTGTCTTTGTACATCTGTACAATCAAAAAAATTACAAATTA
>VDFB02282462.1:0-27695 GCA_007258455.2 Sequoia sempervirens | reverse complement strand
AACCTCTTTAGTGTACCCATTGCACACTTAAGGAAGATAGAGAAGATATAAAGAGGAAAAGGGAGAAAAAGAGAACTAAAGGAAGAGAGAGTGAGGGGGAGGCAAAGATAAAAATGGACATGGATATAGATAGGGAGAGGGAGATACAAAAAGAGAAAAGAGATAAAAACAGATAGAGAGAAAGATAAATAGAGATCTATGGAGAGGTAAAGAGGGAGACAAAGAGATAAAGAGAGATAGAAGAGAGATATAGATATAGAGATAGATATAGAGGTAGAGATATAGAGGAATAAATAGAGAGAGAGAGAGAGAGAATATAAGAGACATAGATAGATATAAAGTACCATAGCGAGAGAGATAAAGAGATAGATAAAGAGAAATATGAGACAAAGATATATAGAAGTAGAGAGAGGGGGAGATAAATAGGGACAATAAAGGAGTAAGGTAGAGAGATAGGGAGAGAGAGGAAGAGAGAACGTAAGAAAAATATATAGAGAAATATGAGAGAGATATAAAGAGAGAAATTGAGAGATAATGAAAAACATAGAGATTGAGAGGGAGACATAGATAGGAGCGTCTCTCTCTTTCTCTTCCCATCTTTATACATATATCTCCTCATCTCTACCTCTCTTTATATATAACTCCCTATCTCTATCTTTCTATCCTTCCAATGCTCCCTCTCTCATTCTCTCCCTCTTCCCTTTCCTCTCTCCTTCCATCTCTCTTTCTCTCTCTTCCCCCTCCATTTTTCCCACTACCTATCTCTCTATCTCTCCCTCTTTTGAGATCTCTATCTCTCCCTATCACTTCCTCTTTCTATATCTCTATTTTATCTCTATCCTCTCTCCATTGAATCTCTCCCTCTCTCCCTAAATATATCCCTTTGTCTCTATCTTCATATATATCTCTCTCACACACACACACATACACACTCCATTTCTCCCTCCTTATCTTTATCTCTCTCCCCCTCTCTATTTATCTCTTCATCTCTTTATTACTTATCTTTATCACAAGTTATCTCTCACTCTTTCCTTCTCTACATATCCCTCTCTCTACCTCTCTATATATAACTTCTTATATATTTATCTTTCTATCTCTCCATCCCCCTATCATTGTCTCCCTCTTAATATCTCTATTTCTCCCTCTCCATCTCTCTCTCAACCCCTCTATCTTTCATAAGTTATATCTATCTCTATCTCTCCTTCTTTCTATCCCTATCTCTCCCTCTTTCTATCCCTGTCTCCCCCCCCCTCTATCTCTCTAGTACTCCCTCTTCTATATCTCTTTACTTTTTTCTCCTCTCTATTTCTCTACCTCCCTCTCCTTCCCTCTATCTCTCCATATATTTTTTTCTCTCTCCTCACAATAATACACACACACACACACACACACTCCCTATTCCTCCCTCACTATATCTAATAATCCAAGGATTACATGTGTCCCTAGGGAGTTATGGTTAGGGTACCACATGTGTCATTTGATTAAGGATATGATAATTCACCTTTCAAACCTCTTTAGTGTACCCATTGCACACTTAAGGAAGATAGAGAAGATATAAAGAGGAAAAGGAAGAAAAAGAGAAAGAAAGGAAGAGAGAGAGTGAGGAGGAGGCAAAGATAAAAATGGACATGGATATAGATAGGGAGAGGGAGATACAAAAAGAGAAAAGAGAGAAAAAAAGATAGAGAGAAAGATAAATAGAGATCTATGGAGAGGTAAAGAGGGAGACAAAGAGATATAGAGAGATAGAAGAGAGATACAGATATAGAGATAGAGATAGAGGTAGAGATATAGAGGAATAAATAGAGAGAGAGAGAGAATATAAGAGACAGATAGATATAAAGTACCATAGGGAGAGAGATAAAGAGATAGATAAAGAGAAATAGGAGACAAAGATATATAGAAGTAGAGAGAGGGGGAGATAAATAAGGACAATAAAGGAGTAAGGTAGAGAGATAGGGAGAGAGAGGAAGAGAGAACGTAAGAAAAATATAAAGAGAAATATGAGAGAGATACAAAGAGAGAAATTGAGAGATAATGAGAAACATAGAGATTGAGAGGGAGACATAGATAGAAGGAGTGTCTCTCTTTCTCTTCCCATCTTTATACATATATCTCCTCATCTCTACCTCTCTTTATATATAACTCCCTATCTCTATCTTTCTATCCTTCCAATGCTCCCTCTCTCATTCTCTCCCTCTTCCCTTTCCTCTCTCCTTCCATCTCTCTTCCTCTCTCTTCCCCCTCCATTTTTTCCACTACCTATCTCTCTATCTTTCCCTCTTTTGAGATCTCTATCTCTCCCTATCATTTCCTCTTTCTATATCTCTATTTTATCTCTATCCTCTCTCCATTGAATCTCTCCCTCTCTCCCTAAATATATCCCTTTGTCTCTATCTTCATATATATATCTCTCTCACACACACACATACACACTCCATTTCTCCCTCCTTATCTTTATCTCTCTCTCCCCCTCTCTATTTATCTCTTCATCTCTTTATTACTTATCTTTATCACAAGTTATCTCTCACTCTTTCCTTGTCTACATATCCCTCTCTCTACCTCTATATATATGAATTCTTATATATTTATCTTTCTATCTCTCCATCCCCCTCTCATTGTCTCCCTCTTAATATCTCTATTTCTCCCTCTCCATCCCTCTCTCAACCCCTTTATCTTTCCTAAGTTATATCTATCTCTATCTCTCCTTCTTTCTATCCCTATCTCCTCCCCCTCTCTCTCTATTACTCCCTCTTCTATATCTCTTTACATTTTTCTCCTCTCTATTTCTCTACCTCCCTCTCCTTCCCTCTCTATCTATTTATACAAATCTCCCTCTCTATCTCTCTCCATATATCTTTCTCACTCACTCACACACACACACACACACACACACACACACACTCCCTATTCCTCCCTCACTATATCTAACAATCCAAGGATTACATGTGTCCCTAGGGAGTTATGCTCAGTGTACCACATGTGTCATTTGATTAAGGATATGATAATTCACCTTTCAAACCTCTTTAGTGTACCCATTGCACACTTAAGGAAGATAGAGAAGATATAAAGAGGAAAAGGGAGAAAAAGAGAAAGAAAGGAAGAGAGAGAGAGAGAGGGGGGGTAAAGATAAAAATGGACATGGATATAGATAGGGAGAGGGAGATACAAAAAGAGAAAAGAGAGAAAAAAAAGATAGAGAGAAAGATAAATAGAGATCTATGGAGAGATAAAGAGGGAGACAAAGAGATATAGAGAGATAGAAGAGAGATATAGAGATAGAGATAGAGATAGAGGTAGAGATATATAGGAATAAATAGGGAGAGAGAGAGAGAGAGAGAGAGAGATAGAGAAAGATAGAGATAGTGAGAGAGAGAGAGAGAATATAAGAGACATAGATAGATATAAAGTACCATAGGGAGAGAGATAAAGAGAAATAGGAGACAAAGATATATAGAAGTAGAGAGAGGGGGAGATAAATAGGGACAATAAAGGAGTAAGGTAGAGAGATAGGGAGAGAGAGGAAGAGAGAACGTAAGAAAAATATAAAGAGAAATATGAGAGAGATACAAAGAGAGATTGAGAGATAATGAGAAACATAGAGATTGAGAGGGAGACATAGATAGAAGGAGTGTCTCTCTCTTTCTCTACCTCCCTCTCCTTCCCTCTCTATCTATTTATACAAATCTCCCTCTCTATCTCTCTCCATATATCTTTCTCTATCTCTCTCTCACACACACACACACACACTCCCTATTCCTCCCTCACTATATCTAACAATCCAAGGATTACATGTGTCCCTAGGGAGTTATGCTCAGGGTACCACATGTGTCATTTGATTAAGGAAATGATAGTTCACCTTTCAAACCTCTCTCTCTCTCTCCTCTACCTATCTCCCTCTCTTTCTCTCTCTCCCTCTCTTTATATCTCCCTTCTATCTATCCCCATCTCTCCCTCCCTCACTCCCTCTATATCCCCCTATCCATCTCTTTATTTTTGCATCTCTATCTATTTTTCTCCCTCTATCTCTCGACACGTCTCCTTCTCTCTATCCATTTAGCTCTCTCCCTCTCTATTTCCCTCTACCTCTTCCTATACTTCCATATCTATATCTCTTTACCTCACTATCTTTATCTCTCCCTCTCTATCTCTCTCTATATATAACTTCCTATGCCTATCTTTATATTTCTATTTATTCCTCTCTCTCCTCTCCATACCCCTCTCCATCTCCATCCCCATATCTATCTTCCTCTTTACCTCTCTCTCACTCTTCCCCCCTTTATATCTCCCTCTTTGTATCCATATCTCTCCCTCTATCTCCCTCTCTTCCTATGACAAACATAACATGAGCCTACTACTAATGAAGCCTGATTATCTTCTTGATTCAAAGGTTTTGTTTCTTTCATGTTTGGATACTTGTAAGTGGATGCATATTTCATTTGAAGCTATCACCTCTCCATTGAGACCTTTGTTGCACAAACAAAATCATTTACTAAATGGCCTACCAATTAGTCTCTTGCATTGCATAGATGTATGCAAAATAAAGACAGAAAATTTTCGTAATGGATATTCTAGACCTCTTCGGCGTACTTATTGCACACCAAGGTGCAATTGCTAGTTAAGTTTTATTTTTTACTTTACATTGTCTCTATCTCTCTCTCTATATATAACTTCCTATGCCTATCTTTATATTTCTATTTATCCATCTCTCTCCTCTCCATACCCCTCTCCATCTCCATCCCCATATCTATCTTCCTCTTTACCTCTCTCTCACTCTTCCCCCCTTTATATATCCCTACATATCCCTTTCTCTACCTCTATATATATAACTTATTATATATTTATCTTTCTATCTCTCCATCCCCCTCTCATTGTCTCCCTCTTTATATCTCTATTTCTCCGTCTCCATCTCTCTCTCAACCCCTCTATCTTTCCTAAGTTATATCTATCTCTATCTCTCCTTCTTTCTATCCCCATCTCTCCCTCTTTCTATCCCTATCTCCCCCCCTCTCTCTCTATTACTCGCTCTTCTATATCTCTTTACTTTTTTCTCCTCTACCTATCTCCCTCTCTTTCTCTCCCTCCCTCTCTTTATATTTCTATTTATCCCTCTCTCTCCTCTCCATACCCCTCTCCATCTCCATCCCCATATCTATCTTCCTCTTTACCTCTCTATCACTCTTCCCCCCTTTATATCTCCCTCTTTCTATCCATATCTCTCCCTCTATCTCCCTCTCTCCCTATGAAAAACATAACATGAGCCTACTACTAATGAAGCCTGATTATCTTCTTGATTCAAAGGTTTTGTTTCTTTCATGTTTGGATACTTGTAAGTGGATGCATATTTCATTTGAAGCTATCACCTCTCCATTGAGACCTTTGTTGCACAAACAAAATCATTTCCAAAATGGCCTACTAATCGATCTCTTGCATTGCATAGATGTATGCAAAATATAGACAGAAAATTTTTCGTAATGGATATTCTAGACCTCTTCGGCGTACCTATTGCACACCAAGGTGCAATTGCTAGTTAAGTTTTATTTTTTACTTTACCTTGTCTCAAATTAAAATAGAAAAAAATACCTACCTTTTCCAAAAAATATATTTACGCCGAAGGCATGTCCCTCATTGAGCTTTCCAAGCTCACTTTTCCCATCAATGGTTCACAAAGCCCGAGAGACCCGGCAAGGTGTTTAAATCAATCTCAGCCGTTCAGATTTTTTGTTACTTTTTAACCATTTTCCTGTCCACGACCTTATTTTTTTGCATCACCGGTTTGCAATGCTTAAAAACGGATGCCAACGATCGCATCCATTAAAAGCTTTGCCTATACGCCACTTTTCTCATAGAAAATTCTGCATAAAAATCACGACGGTAAATAACATGTTTTCTTCTGACAGTTGTCCATATTTTTTTTCATTCATTGTATTCAGGAGTTGCGTCTACCAGCACACTGTCTCACATCTCACCGCACAGTCTGAGTTAACCAGAGGAGTGTCAGGGTTTTTTATATGAGCCGTGGTTTTAGCTTTGGGAATCCCATTTTCTGAAGGGGAAAATGAACATAGGAGTCGTGTAAAATTGTGGTCGTGTTTGTAGGGAAAGAAGGCAGCTAAATATGAAGATTGTGGCGGCTATATTGCCAGTTGTGTTTGGCGGCAACACTTCCCCTTCTGCATCGGTTCCATCTAGCGGAGGCACTAGAATTTTCAAGAAAAGAGCAAATGGCTGCATCAGGTGAGTAATATTTTATTGAGTAGGCTTGTGTCTGGGTGTATTCCCTATTTGCCTATTTCCATTGCTTTTTCAAGTGGCCTTCTTTAGAATGAAATGGCAATGGTGGTTATAACAAGAGGAGAGCAAGGAAACATCAGAAGGGTGAAGGTAATTTCTATTTTTATGCTTCATGCATTATTTTAATTAAAACCCTTTCATCTGGTAATTTCTATTTTTATGCTTTACGCACTATTTTAATTAAAACCCTCTTATCTATTTCGGCTTCGGCTTCAAATGCTATGGTAACCCAGGGGGTTTCGAATGCCATAATGTTGAAGAGGAAGAGGGGGAATTTTATTTTCATTTAATTTTTTTTCTATAGATTTCTTTGTCTTTTCATTTTTTTAGGCATTTGCAGTGAGAAGTGATTTTACCCTAGAATTTCCAAGAAAAGAGCAAATGGTTGAATCAGGCAAGTAATATTTTATTTAGTAGGCCTATGTCTGTGTGTATTCCCTATTTGTCTATTTCCATTGCTTTTTCAAGTGGCCTTCTTTAGAATGAAATGGAAATGGTGGTTATGACAGGAGGAGAGCAAGGAAACATCAGAAGGATGAAGGTAATTTCTATTTTTATGCTTCATGCACTATTTTAAGTAAAACCCTTACATTATTTTTCAATGGCTGCTAATGGCTATTATCCTGTTATTGCTTTTACCAGTGGCATTGGGTTATTTCTTCTAGCTAAGAAGGGGCAAACCTTCAACCAATTAGTTCTACCAGTTTCAAGCTGCTTCACCGTGAGATGCCTATTGCAATGCAAAAAACTGAAGTAAAATGTATATCCCTGAGAATAAAATGTACACCATAGAGATGTTAAATTATGTTGTTAAGCTTAGCACTATTTTTTCTTTTTCAAACTTTGGAGTGAATGTGAAGTGGAAGGGTTCTAAGGGTAATAAGCTAGGGTCTCATTTTAGGAGGGTTGTTAAGAGGAATCAAAGTGGCTTATAGTGTCTTGGAAGTGATGGGGTTGTGTAGTGGAATGGGGAGTTTACCTTGAGATTGTTCGTGTAAGTACATTTTTTATTTTTACAGTCTTGTCCTTTTTTCTTTCTTTGGTTTCTTTGTTTATTTTTCAGATCTTTGTGCAAGATAGATTTCCATTTTAAGGACTAGGTATTGACATTTTGTGTGGGGAAATAGGTATCCAGTTGTGAAAAAAACTATTGGGGTTTGTTTTTACGTGAGCTGAGATTGCGATATGATCTTAAATATGCTACCCATTTTCTATTTCTTTTTAGTTTTGACATTACATTGTTGTGTGAGCTACAATTTCAAATGACCACAAATGCAATACCCATATTTCAGTTTTGCATAACGCTTTGCAAACTCTGTGTCATTAAATACACTACCCATTGCCTATTTCCTTTCGAGTCTGTTGTTTCTTTGTCGTTTGATATTAAATGATCATAAATTCAATATATCCATTTTCTTTTGTTGCATGGAGCAATGCAAACCGTAAATGAATATGGGCATTGCTATTTTAGGAGTTAGGCCTGGTAATTTGTTCTCAGAGGGATTTTGTTTGTGTCTGATGTTGTATGAATGTGGAAGTTGTGTGCTCTGTTGACATTTGAAAATATAATTTTCTATTTGACCTTTCACTTTCAAATACACAAAAAAATTGTGGAAAACCCTCGTATATCATGTCCGTGAATTGTTATGATTGAGAATATGAATTTCTGGAATATTTTGTGTGTCACAATAGATATCCATTTTTGCAAATCTCCCTTATGTTGTCTTTAGGGTTTGTTTTTTAGTATGAGATTTTATAAGTTTAAATGATCCAAAATTCAAATATCCATGTTCTATTCTTGCATAATTCGGTGTAAATTTTTTTTAACTGAATATGGGCATTGTTATCTTGATAGAAGATAGCTCATTTTGTGTTGATAAGATCATCAATGGTAATTTGTTTTTTGTATTGTTGTTTTACTTTTAAGATGGAACCTATGTGTCATGTAAAAAATTGAATACATAAATATCTGGATGACATTTTCTCTTTGAAAATAAATATAAAATCATCAAAACCTCTTCATACTACTAATAATCAATTATATTTTTACTAGCACTGGATTACATTCGCTCTTTGAAAATAAATATACAATCATCAAAACCTCGTCATACTACTAATAATCAGTTATTATTTTTACTAGCACTTGCATAGTTAGGATGCTTTTGCTAATAGGAAAATGACTATTATTGACAGAGACATCATACGGATGGAGATGGAACACAACATTTTCACCATTTTTACTTTTCTGGCACGAGACAACACTTCCAGGACTATCATATAATAATTATTTGTTAAAATACAAGTTGTAGCCAAATGCGTGCCCTTTACAAGTTGAATGAAATATTTAGATAGTTGAGTAACTGCTTGAAATATAGACAACAATATATTGAATGCCACTGATGAATTTAAATCATATTTTATATAGTGTTAAAGTATATATGAATGTAGGTGTTGTAACTTGTTAGATTCTCTTCATTGGCAGCTGACATTTTATATTGTAACAGTAAACTAATGCTGAATAATGGTTCATCTTGCAATTGTTACCTGCTTGGATGTTGAGTTGTAAATACGTAAGGGATTAGATTTTTTGGTAATGATAAATGACTGTGGTTAATTGTTTATCCTCACTGGACATGGCTTTTGATGTAAATACCACAACATTTACCACAACATTGAAATCATCTTAAACATATTTGAAAAGAGAAATATTGAAATCATGAGACTTTGAAAGTTCCCTATGGAAATTAGTGAAATATAAAACGAGTGAATAGACTTCAGGTATAGTTTGATCTATATTGGATTGGGTTTCTGGATAAATATGATTAAGAAAGGATTTTCATTAGAGTGATTAAAATGAATTTATTTTACGTAGTATGAAGATGGATATCTTTTTTTAAACATATCATTTGTTTAAATTTTTGTATTTAGCAAGGTCATGTTATATTGTGTTTTAACTTGTGAAAATCATGGAATATACCCTCACATTAAAACAAATGTTTTTGACAAATGAATGTCATCCCTACTTTAAGCCTAGCTTATAAGTGGCACCATTTAAACATTTAAAGTTTGCACTTAGGGAAAGGACAATTGCTTTTCAAATTATCCTTTTAGATTATATTTGGCATAATATAAATTATTATATTTTATACTCTCTATTGCTTTACAAAATAATTTTTAAATACTTATAGTTAGATAATATTTTATTTTTAATTTTAGATTATAAAATATATTTTCCTAAAATATTATTAATTGAACATTATGAAATAAAATTACAATTTATATATTTAAATACTTTTAGGATAACATTCTAATATTTAGATATTATACATTTAATATTTTATAAATTATATATTATTAAATATAAATATAATATAGATTTTACATATAATATTGATTAAATTTTTAAATATATTATATGTTTAATATTTATTTATATTTGTGTAAATATATATTTAATTTTAAAAAAAATATATAAAAAATATATTTATTATTTACATATTATATTAAATATTTAATGCAAAAATCTATTTATATATCCCTCTCTCCTCTCTCTTTATCTCTCTTTCCCTCCATATCCACCTCCATCTTCATTTGAAGCTATCACTTCTCTATGGAGAGCTTTGTTGCACAAACATCATTTGCTAAATGACCTAATTGACATCATGTATTGCACAAATGCATGAAAAAAAATGATTTTAAAATTGACCTTCCAAACATCTTCGGCGTACCCATTGCACACCAAGGTGCAATTGCTAGTAATTATTTCCCACATATGGCTTTTCCCTCAAACAAAACTGCTATTTTCGTAGCTTTTTGATGGCTCTGTGAGTTGGCTCTCCCGTTTGCTGCTACGACGTCGGACTCGGATGGAGTTTCTTCAGGCGGGAAGGCTTACAATGGGTGTGGCGGGAAGTGATGATTGCAGTATTGGGTTTTTGCCAGATTTGCAGAAAATATTATGCCCTAGCTGCCATTTTCTTCATCCAGTGGGCTGCCGTTTTCTTTAACCTGGGGTTCGTCTCCAAGCAAATAGGTAAAATTTTAAAAAACCCTAGATCTTGTCAAAATTCCTTACTCCCCTGCCTATGTTGCATGTTGTATTGTATTATGTACCCTGTGATAATAGCAAGCCAGAAAATGTTAAATATCATAGACTTGTCTCTTACATTTAGTAATCATTCAATATTCTTAGAAGTTAAAATAGCGTGATCTGCTCTCTCATAAACTATCATGTTTAAATTATAATTTGCATTGCAATGAAAGTTGTGTGCAAGAATTCCTATGTTGGCCTCCTACATGTGAACCATGAAAAGGGTGCAGCCCCAGCCAGATTGGTCTTGCACGGGTCAGCACCAGGAGAATGGTGTTTTGTACCATCAATAATTTGAACCAGATGATAATAGAGCGAAGCATGTGCATCTCAGCCAGATGAGTTCAGGAAACCTCCTTATAATACTTTTCGTCCAATTCAGGAACATAAATGTTTATTTGATGTGTTGGGTATTCGGAGTTATTGTAAATTCCCTGAACATCTTTGGCACTGAGCTTAAAAAATAAATCAGATTATGCATGCATTCAGGAACTAGATACTAATTGTTCACTGCAACAAGATTTAGAAGTATATGCTCCCGGAAGAAAAAACATTCTAATGTAACTGGCATTTGAGATTAACATTTTGTACTCTAAACTCCAAAAAAATAAGTATCCATTAAGTAGGAGAGTAAAAGACTGATTATCTTTTGATCAGAGTCAGTTGGGCTAATTCTAAATATGTGATATTTGTTAGTCTTTTGGCATAGGAGCTGCTCTTGCCAAGAGTAATATTTATAGCTAAAGGAAGATTTATTTAGCATAGGAGAAGTGAAGCCTTTTAGGGCATCAATGTAAGATCCTTCCATAGGTACTTTTTGGGCTAACCCCACATTAAGGTTATTGTATGGATATGCATAGTCAAGGATTAAAATATCACTTGCCCCGTTGGATCCTTATAGTGATTGCATTGAGGATTTTCCCACTATTTTTCTCGTAAAAACATCATGAGGGTCCATAATTTATTGTTTCAGGCACGGAGCTTTCCATGTTGAAACAATGATAAGTTTTGTAAGTATAACAAATATCTCAAAAGTATTTTTTGAATATAAATCTTTGGCATAAGTTGTAGAGAATCTCATAGTAGAGATAGGTGTGGGCTTCGCCCATGCATTGTCATTAAGTGTGACCTCTACCTCCAAGAGTTTCCATAGCAGCTACAAGAATTGTCTTGACTAGTGGGGTTTGAATGTAGGTCTATGGTATGAAAATGCCCATTCTCCACCAAAAGAACCAAACCCATTAACCAAAGTTTGTGGTAAGTTGTGGAACATCTCACAATAGATATGGTGGTGGCATTAGTTCCTTAATATGATTACACCCCATCATAGCTCAAAGTGCCATCATTGTGAAACATAGGGATGGACTTTGGTCCACGCATTGTCATAAATGTGACCCATGCCACCATGTTTTGCAATGGCCACTACAGTGGGTGCCCCTCCTTGTGATATTTTAACCTAAATCTATGGTGTGAAACTCCTCATTCCCTGCCACCGGATTCAAACACATACTATGGCAGATTGTGTTCTCTATAACAAATGAGTTTGTATATGGGAGTGTCAAACTTATAAATTTGCGTTGTAAGGGTGACTCATGTTTTAATCTTCCTATATGTTTGTGATGGACTATTCCAGGTTGTAGAGCATGGTTTTCATGGAGTTGCAGACATTCTGTAGGTGTGAAACTCACTTGTTCAGGTTACCAGGAATTCTAGATAGTCCTTCGGACAATCAAAATACTTATAAAACTAAAATATAGTGACATGTAGACTTCCAGCTCACTTCTACCATTGTTTTCTTTCCATTTCCAGGTACCTTCAGTTGTATACTCTGTGTCCAGTCCTCTTCACATATTTGCATCTGCAGTTCTCAACCCTCTGTCAGTAACTATCCATTCTTGCTTGCATAGGTAGTAGAATTACACTGATTTATTAAACATTAATGTTTGCTATTAGTGTTCCACAGTGTTAGATTGAGTTGGTATAACGTAAAACTGTAGTTGGAAAACAGAGCGGTGAAATCTCCGCAGCTATTTACAGATCAAATATTCATCTTGCCATCCATTGGTAACCTGTCACAGCTGCAACACTTGAACATAGAAGGGTGTAAAAGTTCAAATAACCTCCCTGATTCTATTGGCAACCTATCACAGTTGCAACACTTGAACATAGAAGACTGTAGAGGTTTCAAAAAACCTTCCTGTTTCCATTGGCAACCTGTCACATCTGCAGTACTTGAAAATAGAAAGTTGTAGAGGTTTAAATAACCTCCCTGATTCCATTGTCAACCTGTCACAGCTGTAGCACTTGAACATAATAGGAAGTTTCAAAGGTTTAAATAACCTCCTTGATTCTATTGACAATCTAGTGCAGCTGCAACACTTGAAAATAAAATATTGTAACGGTTTAAATAACCTCCTTGATTCCATTGGCAACCTATCACAGCTGCAACGTTGAACATAGAAGGGTGTGTAGGTTTAAATAACCTTCCTGACTCCACTGGAAAACTGTCACAGCTGCAGCAATTGAACTCTTGAAAAATCATGTGCATGCTTTTTGCTCTTTTTTTACCGGACAATTGCATAGTCATAATTATGTGGTGTTAGAGACGAGAGTCAGATATCGAAACCATCAATTCAATTATACAGTTTTGAATCAAATGTATTTCCTAGTAAGATGCAAATTAGCCACCATTTGCATTCAAATTAATTACATATCTTATTACAATTGTGCATACATTTTTGTATAACAGATTTTTTTTTTTACATATAAATAAAGTTAATAATATTATTTAAATGAAGGGGGAAAACACCTGAACTTACGTCAAATCACCCAATTGCCAAAAATATATGTATGCTAACAAAAGACTAAATTATCTCTACTAGCATGATATAAGTTGCCAGGTCTTTTTCTTTGGCTTTACTGTTAACAATTAAATCAAATAAAATCTAAAATCATTGAACCTAATTGGAATTTTATCCTTCTCTACATCCAAAGTGCCACAAACATAATTTTTGATCGAAGAAGTTGCTTAGGTCTTACTACCTTATTGTTTGTGGCTTCTATTAAATGTGAGTACTTCTCCAATATAAAGTGGCAATTTCTTCACTTGAAGTATTGTCATTCAAATTCTTGACAATCTTGCTACTAGCTACAACTACTGATTTCTCTAGGCTATTGACTACTTCCATCTGGTCCTCTACCTTGGTGACATCCAATGCTGCTATATCCTTCAGTTTCTCTTTTTCAACCTCTTTTGGAGTCTCCATTCCTACATCAGTAGGTTTTATTTTTTCTCCTTTGACCATTTATACAAAATTATTCTTATATTCACTTCTCTTCTTGTTGTTCATCAAGGATTCACTCAAAAAGGATTTACATGGAAATCCGGGGTCAGACATCTCTGAACTGGGAAGGAAGTAAGGTATTTATCAGCAAACTCAAGGACGACTCTTCTAATTTTGCAGATGTATCTTCTTGCAAGTTTGTTGTCCTTGATTTCATGTTCTTCAGGTCTGGGAAGTTTGTTTATCCTCTTGCAATATCCTCTAGTACAGTTGGAATTTGAAAACACTCTTTGCATGTATCTTGTCATGTGGACAATGGCAGAGGAGTGAGCACTACTGCTTACATCTCTTAAGGCACCTAATTTTCATAAGCATTTCCTATTTCTCTTTTGGTTGCTTAACGGCCACTATATAATATATATTTATCCTTATGCTGCTGCTCTTAATTCTCATTCTCAAAAGTTGTATCCACCCTGGGTTTGCCCCAAATGGTATCCAATATGTTGGATCAGAAGGATAAGATAACATAGACAACAATTTTACAAAACAATGGCGAATTTCCATGCTATACACATCAAACACACCCACAAAGCAACGATATAACAAGATTTGATTAACACCTCAAAATTTTAAAAAAGTGAAAAGCTAGCTAAAATATACAACAACACCAATTAACAGAAGAATATGGGTGTGCATAGGAGAAGTGATATCAAAATGAAGGACAAACCTACCATAGAAGTGCTTTAAAACAAAAAGCCAGTGAGAATACACACGGAGCTAGGTGCACCCAGAATGGGAACTAACCATCAGAGAGATACAAAAATAGAAGAAAATCTTTGGTAAGTAATGACAGATTGCACCACAACAGAACAAGCAAACTTTGGATGAAGGAGGGTTGTAGGGCATACCAAAAATACATAAAACACCAAAAAGAAGAGCATTAAGGCAGATAACCACAGTGTTGAAAGAAACCAATAATCATCCTGACAACAAAAGAAACAACCAATCCATGACTAAAAACACCTAAGCCATGCTTTGAAGCTTCTATTGTTTTGAAAAATCTTGATGAAAACTTGTTGGAAAAGTAATGCCTCTACCAACCAAGATTCTCTCAATCTGCATCATTAACAAGCTTATTTTAGGGGGAAAAACTAGTAGGTAAGTTAAATCTCTAATATGACAATACAGAAAAAGATATTGAACAAATTAATTGGAAATGTGATGGGAAGCTTGGGTCATCATTACAACTTGTAAGCATCTTCTCCCAGGAATTAATAGTTTGATTTGGATTTTAAAAATGGCTGCTAGTACACCCCAAATAACAAATTTAAAAGGAAGGAAAAATATTTTCTTCTTATTCAACTTTCCTCCAGTAATTATAAGACCTATTTTTTTTACTAACCTACATTAAGGCATCCACCTTCAGCTCTCTTTGGAAGTCCATTCAGCCTTTTCCTAAGTTAACGGTTTGCTCAGAAAATCCCTTAGATTATTTCTTTATTTTTCCTGACATAGAATAGCAAGGATTTTGTTGCAATTCTAACAGCAAGAATTTCTCGTGATAATACCTGTAGAAAAAAATAGTGAGAATCATAGAGAACTCTACTTACATTTGCTCACAATTCTGCTTGCGACTCTGCTGTAAAATCAACATTTGTTAGCTTTAAAAATGCTTGCTAGTGTGAATTTTAGCAAATGTATGACTTTGACTCTTGAGGACACCCTCTGCTTTGTTTTCCGAATAATCTTTCATGGAGTTTGAAACCGATCGTTTAAATGTGGGAAGCAAAGTGGATGTAATCTCTGAAAGTGAATAAAACATAATGAATAAAATAGCTAATATACCAGGGGCATGTTTTATCCATAGTTTGGAACTATAATATATTTAAATTTTAATAATTTTTAGTTCAATATAATGTAGTTAAAATTTAATATTTATAGTTTAAGATGCCTGCCTCTAATTCCCCTGAATTCCCCTGATTCTATACCTGCCATGAGGGCCAATCTTAGAGGAAACCTTGTTTCCTGTTCTGGGCCCAAGACTGTTAAATTGCTAATCACCCAACTCAGTATGTCAAGGACTCCATATAATATATATTTAAATTTTAATAATTTTAAGTTCAATATAATATAGTTAAATTTATTATTTATAGTTTAAGATCCTTGCCTCTAATTCCCTTGATTTTCTACCTCAATGAGCGCCAGGAAACTTTTTTTCCTATTCTGGGCCCAAGACTGTTAAATATGCTAATGACCCAACTCAATATGTCAAGGACTACATATATTATATTTAAATTTTAATAATTTTAAGTTCAATATTACATAGTTAATTCCCCTTATTCTATGCCTGCCATGAGGGCCAATCCTAGAGGAAACCTTGTCTCCTGTTTTGGGCCCAAGACTGTTAAATTTGCTAATGACCCAACTCAGTATCTCAAGGACTACATTTATAAGAACAAAGGTAAGGCCTTGTTGTTGGAGGGGCACCACCTATTTCAATTGTGAAGGAATTAAGTCCAAAGTCAGGGCCTTGTTAGAACACTTCAATTTGCAAAACAGTATATTAAAATGTTTAAAAATGAGACTGAAGGAAAGAATGTCTTCTCTCCACAGACAAATCAATGTGGAGGAGCCTGAAACAAGATAATGTTAGATTTTTGGAGAAGGAATAGTAGAACATAAAGAATTTTAGCTTAATGTTTGTTGATATCACCTATCTCAGAGAGCGAATGGGGCAAGTAGAGAAGTAGGATGAATTGATGTCTTCCCTGAAGAATGTTTAGCTAAACAAGACAACTATCAAAAACTCTGTTGCTAGCATTGCCATGTTGCATGACAGGATGCTGAAGAGGAGGTTCTTGATGGAAGGTGAGGGCCCTAGCAAAAGAACTTGCTCCGAACAGCCACAGAAGGATAAAGAAGTCATTATTCTGGACAATGAGGTTCTGGAGGAACTTTTAGGTTTCCTCCTGGAGGAACAGGATGCAATTAATGGTTTAAAAGAATTATTTTATGTTTTAGTTTGCTGGGCTGTCCAACATAACATCAAAATCCACCTACTTCATGCAACACTAATGGCTCTCATGTCCTTTTCACCAAATTAGACTTATCTTCAAGAAGTGTTGTGAACTTGTTGAGTCTATTCTTTTTACTCTTATCCAATAATAATTTCATTGTGCTTTGTTTAAGCTGAAAGTGACTCTGTTTTGGTACCCAATTAAAATTTTTATAAGTTATTCACTGCTAAACTAAGTATTATTTTATGACTAGTGGAATCATACAGGACATAACCCATTTCTTGTAATGCTTATGGTCCTTTACTGTAAAATCATAATTGTTGACTTCAAGAACAATGGTTAAAACTTATTTCATTCATCGTTGTTTTGCAGAAGCAATCTTGGAAGACTATTTTGTTTCTAGCTTATCAAGGGAAAGTGGTAAGTAGATTGTTTATAACTCTAAATTTGTTACATCCTTGTGGTTCTCTTTATTGTCTCTTTATCTACTTTACAAGTTAGCATGCGTAATTAGATAATCCAGAAACTCTACTCAAACTGATTTATGTTTTTTCTGTTTTGTAGGATGAGATTGCTTCTAGGAAGGAATGGAAATGAAGAGGTAACATTAATCAGCTCTTGTTTGATATTTCCTAATTATTTCATTATTTGGTGGTGTGACTGTGAATACACAAGTAATTCAGTTATCAGAATGGTGAATCTAAAGAACCTTTCAAAATTTTCACATTTGTTTTCATGTTTGTTCTATCACCAACTAGCTTATGATTGGGATAATTAGTAATCCCACAGCACAGATTATTAGAACCTTAACAATTTTGAACATTAGTCTAGCACCACAAATGGCTGTATTTTCTTCTATGGGTCCCAACATTATCACTCCAGGCATCATCAAGGTGAGTTACTGTGATCATCACTTCCAGATCATGAGATTCATTCTAAATTGTAGTCTAATTTGTCTATTCTCGTGACAGCAGATCATTCCATTCTATAAACAAGTTGGCTTGGGAAAATTCAAAATTCCCTTGAATATACTTGAAGGATTTTGACAAAAAATTTACACACAAAACCTCCTTCAAGGAATGTTGAATAGGTCTGCAATCAACATATATATACTGATATCTTGTACTTGAAATCCTACCCTTTTTTAATGTGGGGCAGAGAAAAATAGCTTGACTGAAAATTGTGCACTGTCACATAATATAAAACACTATTATCGAGCTCTTTTGGACTTTAAGACCGCCCCCTTAGGTGACTGTCACGTGCATTTGACTAAACAATGTACCATAAAACCCTATGTTGCATAGTCATATGCACTATATTCAGTCACATTTAACCCTGCACAAGCTGCACACATTACAAAGGCTTTAAACAGGGTTTGTAACTATGCATCAAATTCATTCATGAGATTACTATCCTTGCCACTGCATAGGTGTACTAGATAACAAGTCAGTGTCTCTCAAAGAATGCTGCCCCTGTCTCACACATATGCATTTCAATAATGGCTACTGTCTCTTGGTGACCCTTGCATCCAAACTTTCATTTGGAATGCTCCTTGAAACCTTTTAGACTGTGACTCTCGAATGTTGTTCAGGGTTTTAGCTTGAACCTTGCCCACATGTGAGACTGCTGCTTTTTTTAAACCCTTGTGAAGTATCAATAAGATGTTCCAAGGATCATACTTTCAATGTGGAATCAAATTCATACACCTGATCATGCTTTGATTCAATTCATTTGGTTATCATATGAATCTTCTTCGATGTATATGCTAATAGGGCAATAGGTGGATTGTGACTGTGATGAAAAAGTGAAATCTTCCCTGCAACACCTTATTGACTGTCCATGCCAACATCAGCTCCATTATACATTGCATGATAGGAATTCCACCTCCATTTATAAGTCACATTTTCCCCACTAACTGAAATAGAGCCATAAAGATGTGACTCTGCAATCAAAACATGATCTTGTTGCTTTATGGCTTCATGATCTAGGGGTTAAAAACTTCTGCCCAAAGGATGTACAATATTGATTGTTCGCTGACAACTTAAAATAACAAACACACTTTTACATCATCTGACCTCTCTGCACAATGTGTACATCAATTAAAATAAAGCACACTACTGAAAGAAATCAATGAAGATCAGAACACATCCATGGCTAAGATCAAATCTAACGCTGAAATAATTTTCAGCTCAAAGCTTGACATTGACAGGGACGTGGAGATTCCTTGGCTTTTATATCATGTAGTTGTATTTAATTTTTCTTTGCCTTCTGCATGTATGATTGATATTGCTTGTCAGCTGACATTTGTATTCTATTTTGGCTGATTCTATGCTCTACTTATATTACATTTGTATTCTGTTTTGGCTGATTTTGCATGTATGGTTGATATTACTCTTTCTAATGAATTTGTGGCAGAAACTCTTCTGTTTCTTCTCTTTGCAGGCCATGAAACTATCTCCCTCTCCATGGCAATGAGTATCATGTTTCTTACAGAGTGTCATTGGGCAATGAAACAACTCCAAGTGAGTACTATTAGTAAGTATTTTTGGAACTTATTATATTTTGTTTACTTCCTTCCCTTGGGATTTAATGAATCATGTGCAGTAGGTATTGACGCAAAAAGGACTCCCCTCCCTCTACTCAAGAACCGTTCACAAATTCAAAACCAAACAGATAATTATTGTCTTAATTCACTAAGATAAAGATTGCAAACAAATTTGATTTTATTTGATTCAATTTCAATTACAATCACAAGGCTTTTCATGGCCTCATCATTCCACACTCTATTTTCTACTTTTATATTTGGAAATCATTCTGCAACCTCTTCTCTTCCTTACAACTTTGTCTGTCACCACATATCCAATGTCTTTTTTTCTTTCAAATTTTAGGTTTTTATTGTTTCCATTGGTAGGCCTGGTGATTGCTAGCCTGAAGAGTCACTTGTAGATGAACTGCTAAGAGGTTTCTTGAAGCTAATCAATCTTTTCATGATAATTCCTCGTCATACTACTTCATTGCAGAATTAATTTTTTCACTCCCATTCATCCTTGAGAACTAAAATATAAGCTAACACCTTGGTTGAAGAGATATATCTGTTTCTTCATTTGGCTGCTTTTACCAGTCCTTTAAAGTTAGGAACTCCAACTTTGCACCTCAACTCTTGGACATGGGCTTGTGAAGACCCAAGGCAAGAGCGAGGATGATGTCACTGGCCGGCCCCCCTCATCTCAAGTTCATGCTCTGGGGGTGAATGACCTATGGTGAGGTTTGAGGTCTGACTTTGACTACCAACGAGAGGTCTCATATGTAAGTTTATCAATTAAGGGGTGTTTCTTATAATTCATGTTGAAATACTTCAAATATTGAATTGTTTTCCCGCTTTCCTATTTTGTCTTTTCAGTCATTTATTTCTGCTATCTATATATATCTGTCATAGGATTTGTTTCCTTGAAGAGCATTAAATATATTTTTATGTCTAATATGACAGATACTTTTCTGTTTCATTGTTTTAAACAATTGAATGAATGGAACTCCTCTTGACTGGAAATAAATTTGTTACACTATAAAATTGAAATTTGATCATTTCATCCTATAGAAAGGCCTTTATGCTTTCAGGCATTGGGGACAAAAGGAGTTCTTAGTATTAAGTCTGAGATACCCTGCATTTTCTCATTGCATGTTTTACTTGTTGATTCCTGCAGGTAATTCATGGTCTGGTGGACAGAATTATGGAAGTTGTCGGTGTACCATTTGTTTCAGTTGGAGATAACTCAGGCTATTATATAAGGCCATCTCATGTAAGATTCAAATGGTTTTGTTTAATTAGTATAGGGGAAAAAGGATAATGAACTTTCTTTGAATATTCTAGTAGTCATATCTAGCATAAACACTTTACTGAAATTTATAAATAACATTGCTCTGATGTTTTCTGATTGCAGGAGCCAGAGTTTTTCCTTAGTAGACAAGCAAATATTATGTTTAAAGGGAAGAGCATTGGGGCATTTGGAATTGTGCATCCTGAGGTAGTACAATATGCTGGCATTTTTTAATGTTAGAATGTTAATCTGTTGATTGTTAATAATTATAGTATAAATTATCTAAAGGTTGTCTTACATTTGCTTTCAAGTTGAAGAGCAAGAAGAATGTGTTATTAGCATGCAAATTTTATCTGGAATCAATTCCAGCATTTGAACTCTAATCTAGGTAAGGGTGCTTAAGTTTGAACTTGTTTGAACCATTAGAGATTAATGTAGTCTAATCTACTCATTTTCTGAAGAATCTATCTTTACGATTACTCCAAGTGGACCAATGGTGATTTTAACTATTTATACAAATCTAGTGAATGAGTCAAAAACACCCAAAGAATTATGGGCTAAGATCTAGAAGCATCAAATTTAACTCAAGACAAGTGTGAGTTGTTACTCCAACGTATGTCAAAAGAGTATTCAACCATGTTAAAGTTTCCCTTGAGAACCCAATCTATAATGGTGAGTTATACCTCATCCATTTCCAAACTTAGGTCATATTAAGAGGTGATTGGGGTCATAGATAGAGCAAAGACCAAACAGTCCTCCTTGAATTTGAATGGTGACCCAAAGATAGTAGTTTCTAAGGTCAACACTAGTTTTGGCACTACTATGGCTGTCCTCTCTTTCCAGTCCATTATTTTGTGTCTTTTTCTTAAAGTGGGAGATGGCTGTAACTTCCAGTTCTTGGTACTTCTTCTCACAGCTGTTTCTTGTATTGTACTCCTTGTTATGCTAAAACTATCACAGCTTCTAAACTGTTCTTCATTACACTAAATTTCATAGAGATTTTCCTTGTCCGTTTAGTTTTTTTTCTGTGATTGATTTACCTTAGCATCATAATTGAAATTGGCTTACCTGAGAGTTTTGGTTGTTCTGTGTGTTGGTTGTGTCTAAGCAGAATTTTATTGTTTATAATTTATAAAGTTAGAATTTCATGTATCTATCAGATCTTTTGGTTTCTAGAGTTTTATACTTCAATTGGGATATTGGAGGTCATCAACCAGATTTTGATTTGGAAATTTAGAAGTCAATTTCCATAATTTAGATTTCCAATGTACTTCAAAATATTGTTTTCTACAGGAATTCGGTGAAATATATGAAGCTGAAGAAACTTTGGAACTGGCTTTGGAATAGTTTGAGCGAGTTGCAGGGCTCTATCAAGGTGAAGAAGTTACTAGTACGGCTAACCAGTGCCAACTTAAAATTGCACAGTTTGCAGCCCAGCTTGAGCAGTAAGTTATATGAAAGAAAATATTTGTGAAAGTTTTTTGGGATCACATATTTTCACTTTTGGGCTATCAAATGACTAGTGTAGTGGTTGCTTATAATTGGATTTTTTTTGGGGTTTGATTTGCAGATTTATTATTTTCAGTTAATGTGTAGAGACTTGTGGATTTGTGGTTCTTTAAATGAATAATGCAAATGGATTTACTTGTTAAATCTAATATTGTTTGCTTGCAGGAAAATTTTGCTTTCACCGTATTGATTATCTTAAAGGAAGAATTCAACTCTCTCCAAAATCATATCAAAATCTTGAAAGGTTGTGTTATGCTCAAAGACGATTTGGAAATCTTGTCGTTCATCAATAACAAAGTACATGATTTAGTGGATTGTTACAATGAAAAGTTATCAGCCTTTGAGAGGACCATACATAAGCATGCAAGAAGAAAGTTCCCGTTCTGAAGCAAAATTGTCAGTCCAGACAATTGAGTCAACTCTTTGTCAAGCTACCTTGCCATGCTCGAAAGAGTTATGCTGGTAGTTGGGTATATTCCAATGGCTTTTAGGAAAATATTAACATTTTCTCTTTCCTAGAAATGAATCGTTTGTGTATGTCATGTTATGACGTACGTGTTGCTTATGATTGTATGAACAAGTTTATAAACTATAAATAAAAAAATACTTATTGGCATTTACTTTATGAATTTGGATTAGGATGCATTATTTTCTTTGTTTTTTATGAACATTATGCTTTGTGTATTCGACAACTGTTCATTGTTCCAACTTCAAAATCATTGATAATTTCTATTATAATTTTCCATCGCATTTGAAAAATAAAAAATAAAAACTCCAACAAATAGGAGGACGACGAGAATTTGAAAACATTGAATTGTTTATTTTTTTAATACATTTTTACATATTGTCTCTAAAGAAACAATTTTTACATATTGTCTCTGTAGAGACAATGTCTTTAATCCCAACTATTGTCTTTAAAGAGACAAAAGTGAAATTGTCTCTAAAGAGACAAAAGTGAAATTGTCTTTAAAGAGAAAAAAATTCTTCTATGTCATATTGTCTTTATACAGACAATTTCATATTGTCTTTAAAGAGACAAAAATACTTCTATGTCATATTGTCTTTATAGAGACAATTTTATATTGTCTTTATAGAGACACCCCCTTAAAGACAATACTTGAGACAATAAACAACTTTTTTTTTTGTCTCAAGTTAAGACAATTTACTCAAAAATTGTCTAAAAAATTGTCTTAAACCCCCCTTCTATGTAGTAGTGAATTGAGGTTAATATTCTCACTTCACCTTTTAGACAATATATTTCCATAGTCCATCTTACTAGTCTCCTTAGGATTGTGCTGTTATTTCTGACATGCATTGCAATTGTGAGATAGCTATTGAGCAATGAAAAACACAAGAGCATTGAGCATAGGAGTTTCATTCATTCACCTTTTAAAGAATTGATAAATGAAGAAAATCCTCTATTGTATATGGCATTGTCCTTCCAAGAGTATCTAAAACAATTCTTCAAGAAAGGACCTATTAGAAAGGGTTATATCAACGAGCTCAAAATCACTTAACAGCCTATCCAAAGAGAAGGGATGTCTATGTTTTATTTCAATGATTTCTCTAGAATAAAAAATATCAAAGAAAGTATTTCCTAGCATATGCATGTTTTCTTAAAAACCAGGTCTTTGAATGGCTTGTGGCTACTAGTAGCTGTATAAAGTCTATGATTCTTTATCTATATAATGTAACTTCTCTTTGTCTACACCAGAAAAGTCTTTTTTTTTTTAAACAAATATTCTTTATTATAGAGTTGTCATTATTATGATTTATTTAGTATTTCAATACATCAATGAATTTGACTTAAAAAATTATGTAGTTGAATTCTAATATTAATATCATAACTTGATATATTGTGAAAAATATCAAAATCACATGGTGCATAGGTGGTCAACATGTTATTAATCAAGAATGTTTCACCCAAAAACTTTTTCAATTGAGTATGCTTCACTTAAAACTTTGATAAAATAGAATAAAATAAAGTGAATTTACCATTTTACCTATAATAAACTCAATCAAAAGGATTTCACCATTAACAATGAGTTAGCACCAACATTCATGAAGTTAGTTATCTAAAAAGCTAGCTCATTTAGATTGGTCTTACTAATCTAATTTTCACTTGGACTTGTCATGGTTCCCACTAGACCATTGATTTTAAATCAAATAATTCTAAATGGTGTAATAGATGGAATCATAGAAAAATTAATATTTCATAAATTATTTGATCTTTAGGTTTCATTTTTAGTCCAAGGAATGCCATGTGATGAAGCTTAAATCATTAAGACATCTAGTTTCCTAAAATTATTAAGTTGATAATTTGAATAGAACTTTTCATACACGTTTCTAGTTTTCCTTCTCATCCCAAGATCCACAATGGTGAGGCAAAAATAAAACTACATAAAATACATTAAATACTATAATTGATTAAAAAAATAATTTAAAAAAAAATCTCAACACTAATAGTGACAGACAACTACTATTCAATCAACAATATGTTAATCTTAGGAATAAACCTCTCAACTCTTTCAAGCAATATCTACAAGACATATTATTCAATATAATATTTTTTATGTTTAATAAATACCTATTTAAATTACCTCATAATTTCTCACAAGGCATTCAATCAATAATACTATATCATAGCACCTCCAAATTTAGTGTTCTAATAGTACCCCTAATTTAATAAATATATTTTAATCTTCTATGCAATCATTATGACATTTTTTCTTGGATTTTGTAAGTATTATTAGCAAGTCTCGTAAACAAACCATCTTTGAAGTGAATCATATAAACCTTAACAGAATTGATTTTTATCTCATTCCATGCATTTTCCATCTTTCAAAGAAAATAATTTTATCGATTCTTTCAATAAATCTCATTATTTACAAGGGTTGGAAAGCTACTTGTGATCTTTTCTATTACAAATTTTAATCCTTATCACATTATCTTGTCATAAATGGGTAATTATTTTGACATTAACTCTCACAATCACATCTAAACACTATTGCATTTACATGACCTAACAATATTCTAAGAGTTTCACTAGAGATACAACAATCCTTCATCGATTTATTGATTAAGTAATGCTACGTATTGAGATCCATATTACATTGGCAATGCTAAAAAACTTCCATACTTTTCATTGATCACTTTGAATTATCTTTCACATTTATTTCACTTATGTTGAAACAACAATTTTAGATCTATAACACATATATGTCAACTTTCACACTAAAACTCTTCATATATCTTAAAGCTTTCATGCAATCAAGGTAAATACATGGGTTGAGGGTGATGAGAACTCTTATTTCCAACCATATTGCCTAAGGAATCCCACACAATTTATTTTATATACAAATACTGAAATAAACATTCATTGCAATTGGTAATTCTCAAAGCCTTGAACTATCAAACAAATAAGAAGACGAGAAAAGAAGTTCAGATTTGCAATTACAAAAACAAGAGTATCTCAACTTAGAACACGATAAAAACTTACAGTTCCATATGGAAGCATTTTATATATAGTGCAGTACAACAATACAACTAGATCCAAGACATACTAAATAGCTCACTCCAGGCTACTCACTTTTCCTACTGATTGGAAATAGGTTTCAGGAATAATCTTACATAACTTCATTAGAAAAGTTCAGCTTTACAAGTACAAAAACAACAATCTCTCACCTTATAACACGATGGAAACATACAGTTCCACTTAAGAAGCATTTTACTTATGGTGCAGTAGCAACAATACAACTAGATCCAACACATACTAAGCAGGCCACTCTAAGCCAGTAACTCTTCCTGCTGACTGGCAATAGGTTTCACGTTAACATTATGGTGGTAGGGAAGAGAAATCCTCGAGCAAGTATCTTTATTTCTTAATTTTTATTGATGATTTTTCTCATTACATTTGGATCTATTTTCTTAAGTAAAAATATGAAACCTTTGGAATGACCACTACATCTTTGGAAGTCGATCTTATGGATTAATTGGCCACTCAAGGTGAAGATGTCAGGTTTAAAAATTTACAAAAATTGTGGATATTGGCATAATGACAGATTTTCACTCATTGCAAGAAAAATAAAGGACAAAGACTTTTAGAGAAAATATGTAGAATAATGCAAATGCAAATGAAACAGGTGGTGAACAAAAGAGGGTCTAGGTAAATCATTGACAACATGTGTTGTAGTTCATGTCTCTTTGGATATCTCCATATCACAATTCATATTGATGAGATTTCTAGTTGTAATAAGATAGATAACCCATCGGGCATGTGTGTAGGCACTACTAGAAACACTTGAGGTAGTGAAGAATGTAATTGTGAAACAACTATCTAGATAATAATCCTAATATTTACCTCTTTACAAAATTCTTAAAACCTAGATTCTTACATTTTCTTTTGCCTTGTAAAATTCTTAATCTTTGTTGTCAATCTACACACTGAAAAAATCAAATCACAAAACAAAAAAAACATTTTTTTGATAGTCCAAAAAGCTGAAAAAATAAATAATTAAAAAGACAGAAAAAACACTTACTAAATACTAAATTACCACAATAGATCTATTGGCAAGGGAAAAAAACCATATGCATAGTTATCATTATTGCTAAAATTTATCATTTCATATTTTAGAGATCACAATTTACACAATTATCCCTATTCTTATTATTACCACGAAGGGCGATCACAAGTATATGCTAAGAACTGATTATTCCTATATCACCATAAAGGACTTTAAAGATTTGTACAAGTATGCTAAAAACCAATTTTATTCATATATCTCCACAAAAGACTTTAAAAGATCACGAATATACGTTAAGAACTGATTGTATTCATATATCATCACATAGAACTTTAAAAAATCACAAATAAATGCTAAGAACCAAATTTATTCATATGTTTGTTTCTCTCTTCACGTTTTCTTCGAGTATTTTCCACGAGAGCCACCTTAAGATTCTCCCTAACCCCCAAAAAATTAAAGATTGGCATGAGAGCGATAGCCATTACAAACTATTGAAGTAACTCTGGCGTTTCCTTTAATTTATAAATAAGAGCGCGAGTTTAGTCTTGCATGTGAGCTGGTCAACAGCTAAACCTTTGATAACGTAGAATTTTTTTTTAATAACATTTGTCACTGTCGGCCATGTCGATAAAATCCAACGAAGAAATGTTAATTAATGGAAATGAGAACCTTGTTTAAGTAGGGAGTAGGGTGTCCTGTACAAACATTGAAATCTAACGTAAATCCGAGGCATATTTGTTGTAGCCATGGAGGAGCAGTCCGCCAATATCAGAGTTCAGAGCTTAGTCGAGAGTGGAATAAAAACAGTTCCAGAGCAATATGTGAGGCCAAGCCTGGAGCTCTTCAACGATTCTTCTCATACACATCACGCCCAGGTTCCAGTCATTGACTTGCACGGCTTGACAGTCCAACATCTCAAGAAAACCACCGTAGCAGAAATTTCAAGCGCTGCAGAGAAGTGGGGTTTTTTCCAGATTGTCAATCATGGAATTCCGGAGTCTGTTATTTCTCGTGTACAAGCTGTGGGCAAGGCCTTCTTTGATCTTCCTATGGAAGAAAAGGAAATGTATAAAAATGGAGGGGGGAATCCTATTGGGTATGGCAGCCAAGCTGGGTATTCAGCGGATGCGACATTAGATTGGAAAGATTACTATTCTAATATT
>VDFB02282461.1:0-49493 GCA_007258455.2 Sequoia sempervirens | reverse complement strand
ATATTCCAGCAATAAGTCCCCCATGGACAAGTGAAATCCATCTTATGTTGGTCCTCTTTAGCTATCATGATCTAATTGTAACCTGGGAATCCGTCCATTAGTTATAGCATTTCATGTCCAGTTGTTATATCTATGATCATGTTAATGTTTGTAAGTGGGAAGTCATCTTTTGGACATGCTTTATTCAAGTCTCTAAAGTCTATACAGATTTTGATGCATCCATCATGTTTTGAAATAGGTACCAAGTTTGAAACCCATTCAAGATAACCTATCAGTCAGATGAATCATGAATCTAGTAACTTTTTTAGCTCCATTTTGAATAATAAGGTGATCTGAGGGTGCATTTTTTGAAGCTTTTATTTAACAAGCTTTTCTTTTGGATATAGTGCTAAGTGGTGGACCACGATTTTTGGATCAAGTCTTGGCATGTCAGTGTAGCTCCATGTGAGGTTTATTTGTCATCCTCTTAGGAAGGCTACTAAGAGTTCTTGTTCCTTTGATAGTAATGACTCTGTATAAAATGTCTCCCCACCTTGTGAAGTTACGATAGTCTTCAAGAGACGTTTGAGATTTAGAGGCTTCATTTTCTTGTGGATGTCCTTGTGATCTAGGAGATTGTGGTAACTCTCCTACTACAAAAGCATTTTTAGGGATCATGTAGTTTCCACAACTATTATCTTGGATGATGACCTTAATGTCAAAAATGGTAGGGATGGTGGGAGTGGTGGGTGTCTCTATCATAGAAGTGGATGTGAGAGTGGCAAGATCAATGTGTGGTGTAGATGGGCCCTCATCATTTTTCGGTACTTGAGGGATTTTATAGTACTTTTCTTCAAGGATTTTGCAATAGAAGGGTTCAGGATCTTCGTGGATGGTGACTTCTTGTCCCTCATGTGTGAATTTAACACATTGATGGAAATTTGATGCTACTGCCTTCATTTCATGAATCCATGGATGTCTCAGAAGGATGTTATATAACATGTCAAGGTCCAAGACCTGACAAGTGATTTCCATGATAGCCGGCCCTAATTGAATAAGGAGTTTGATTGTGCCTTGGGACACTCTTTCTTGATCATCATATGCTCTTATTGCGATACCCTTTCCTTTGTCAATAGAATCCTCTAAGATTTTCAATTGTTTGGTGAGGTTGAGAGAACATATATTCAAACCTGTACCTCCATCCACCAAGACCCATTTGAATTTTCTCTTATGTACTATAACTTCTAATTGAAGCACACGATTGTGTGATGGCTAAGTAGGGAAATCTTGGTTAGAGAATGTGAGGATATTTGGCGTAATGATATTTCTAACCATAGCTTGGAATTGTTTTGCATCAAGATATGTGTGGATAGTGGATGAAGCCAATGCTTCCTCAAGTATTTTCTTATGAGCGGATGAGATTTTTAGTAACTCCATGATGGAGATTTGCGCTAGTGTTCTTTTGAGTTGATCTAGGATATTGTATCCATTAGGGACAGATCTAGATGCAGGGACTTTGTTTGGTTGGGAAGATCCTATGATGGTAACTTTTCCACCTATTGTGGTGACTCCACAATCAACATGGGCACCTTTGATGATGATGACTATGCACTATTCATCTAGGGAGGTGATGCCAGTTTCATACACATGATTCACATTTGTGTGGGTGCCTTTCCCTTTATCAGTGTTATTATTATTCCCTTTGTTGCCATGGTTAGGCATCATATTCGTGTATATCTTAAGGCCTTGGTTTCTTGTTGGTTGTTCCATGTTTATAATCCTTTGATTGATGAGATCTTGAACTATGTTTTTTAATATCATGCAACTATTCATGGTGTGTCCTTTGATTTTATGGAATTCACAAAGTTGATTTTCATTATACCAAGGAGGTTTCACATCTGATTCTTGGTTATTCTTAAAGGCAGGGGCCTTGATGAGTTTTTCATTTATCAGCTTCTTCATTATGACTTCAAGTGGTTCCCCCAAAGCAATGTATTTTTGTTTGGGGTAATTTTTATTCCGTTGGGGTGGTCCCCTTTGATCATTAAGATTGTTAATTGTCGGATTGTTGTTTGGTTGTTGTGTTACTTGATGATTTTTTTGGTGTTGGATTTGGATTTGTGGTGTGGGTGTGTTTTGGCAAGGGCCACTGATGACAACTTTGGTGTCGATGACACCATCATTGGTAACATTTTTATTCCTTTCCCACGTGCAAGGTTTATCATTATAATTTGTGGGTGGGCAATTATGTTGTTATTCGAGGTATGAAGTTGATCCTATTGGTTGTGTCATAAGGGCTCATTTGATGCTGAGCACCTTGGAGATCAACTGATCATATGTGGTGATCCCTTGCACCTTGAGATGGAATGCCAATAGGCCGTCGAGGTTGGATATGATAGTGAAAACTTGTTGTTCCTTGGGCATGGTCCATTTTCTCTAATTGGCCTTGGATCGCCATCATTGTAGGAATGAAGCAAATGATTCATTCTTACCTTACTTTAGAGCTGAGAGTTCTTCTAGACTGACATCCATTGCGATATTGCATGCATAATTTTTAATGAATGCGTCTATAATTTCTTGGAATGTTCTGATCCCTATAGGTAGGCGAGAGAACCATTCCATAGCATGCCTAGCCAAACTCTTAGGAAAGAGCCACATTAGATAAGTATCGTTGTATGCGACTTCCATGCAATGAACCTAGAATTCCCTGATGTGATCTTTAGGATTTCCCATCCCTCGATATTTTTCAAAATTGGGGATCTCAAAAGCCTTAGGGAATGGTTTCATCACAAGGCTCTTGTCAAATGATAGGGACACAAGTTGCTTGTTATTTTTTTGGTTCTCTCTGATTGAAGATCGAGCACTTGTTGCGAGAGCAACCTGATTTGTGTCATTACGTCATTTTATGGATCAAGGGGTGGAATGAAGGTATTTTGGGGTGTTTCAATTGTGGGTTGGTTGGTGTGTTATTTGATGGTATTTTCACATTTTTTCAAGCCAGGTTTGCTTGCACTTGCTGCTATATGAACAACGCTTGTTGTTAATCTTGTTGTTGTTGTGCTAGGATTTCCTGTTGTTGTGCTAGGATTGTCTATTGTTGTGCTTTTTTTTGTTCTTGTTGTTGTTGTGCTTGTTGTTGTTCTAACAACACTTGTTGTTTGGCTACTAACTAGGCTACTTCTTGTTGCTCTTGATATTGTTTTATTTCTTATTGATATGCATATAGTTTCCTTGCTTGTTTTTGTACAAGAATTTGTGCTTGTGCTTGATATTGGGCTTGAGCTTGAGCTTGCGCTTGTGCTTGCACTTGGGCTTGGGATTGTGCTTGGGCTTGGGCTTGTTGTTGAGCTTGAGATTGAGCTTGTGTAGCTTGTATGGCTTATTGTTGTTGTTGTAAGAATGTTTGGGCTTGTGCAGCCTATTGTGCCTGTAATGCTGCTTGGGCTGCTTGGGTAGCTTGTGCAGCTTGAGCAGCTTGCTCAGCAACTAGTTGTGAAACTTTTTGTTTTTGCACTTGTAGGAATCCCCTTTGATAAGCAACTTTCTATGTTTCTTGTAATTATATGTTGTATTGGTTTGATATGCTGGAAGTTGGTGGTGGTGGGGGTGGTGGTGGATTTGGAATGGCATTTGTGGTGGTGGTGAGCAGTGATGCCATGTTGGTGACTTGAGTGGTGGATGGTGCTATTGATTTGGTTGGTCCTTGAGAGACCATACTTTGAGATGTTAGGGGGTTGGTTGATGATGTTGCAGTTGCTTGTGTAGTTGTCATCTATTGTAATATCGAGGACAAGTTTTGTGTGATGTTTTGATTAATATTTGGGATGTTGGTTTGGTTGATACTTGGTAAAGGGGGAAGCCCTAAGCCAAGGAGTAGTGTGGATGATGATGTTAATGGTGGAAGAGGTAAAAATGCGAGGGATGTGGTGTCAAAAATTCTCCCACGTTTGAACATGTCACCCTCTTGTGAATTTGTGAGTAGAGAATTTTGAGGTGTTGTGTGGAAGGATAGATGATGATGGATCATTAGGATTATGGAAAGTAAGAGGGTCATATGGATTTTGGGGTATTTTTTGTTCCAAAATGGTATTTGCATCCAATTTTTGATTATTAACAAGAGGGTGTGTTTGAATAGCATTAAGAAATGCATTTCCTTCATTGACATTAGGTTTAGTTAGAGCAAAGTATGTTGTGATTTGAAAAATGTTTTGAGTGATGCTTTGGGATGGGGGTGTAGATGAGATGGGGATGGTAGATGATATTGGGGGTAAAGATATCTCCACTATAGTACTCACGTCAAAATCAAAAGGTAATTTGGCCCCTTTTTTTGCTAGTTCAAGCATGTATAGTGAAGGGTTAAGCCTCATCATGATGTTGACGATCTTATGGTTTTCCATATTTTGAAGCATTTCAATTATTTCCTCATGTGACATCCCAAAGGTAGGATCTTCTCTGTGAGTTTTCTCTTGTGGGTTTTGTGATGATGAGATAGTCAAAGGATTGCTTGATTTGACTAGATTCATTTCAACATCCATTTGGCTTAGGTCACTTGAAGTGGGAGTTTCTTTGTTGGCTTCCATGTTCTTCTTGTATTGAGATCTAGCTTGAACCATAAAACAAGGATCAATTTGCAAGAATATGGGAGATAAATCTCTAATTCTTTGGATTGATATTTATTTTATGAACAAAAGAGAAATTTTTAGGGTTTCTTTGAGGATTAAAAGGGGATATGATGATGATGCAAGAGATGGATATGTGGATGTTTTGATCTTTTGATAAATCTTGAGGGGGATGCTAGACTTTTGGGACTTTTGGATATGTTTTGGATTTTGATTTTCTTTTGGATTGTCCTTGACTTGATTGATTTTGGTTTTCTTTGATTTAAACAAATAGACCCTAAGATTTTGGATGATTTATCAAAAGGGTAGATTTGATCAAAGGATGATAATTTGAATATGTGTAGGAGAAGGATACATCTACCCACACCTATTCAAACAAGATGATAATTTAATCAAGCATATGAAGAAGGATGCATCTACATATACCTAGCTAAATGATATGGTTTCGATAACTTTGACTAAGTATATGCAAAAGGATGCATCTACACATACCTAACCAAAGAGGATTTGATAAATATTTCAAGGATTTTGTCTCAAGGATTTGATGATTTTTATTTTTCCAAAAAGCCTAGCATGAAGGATAATTTCAAAATTTCCCAAAAGATGATGGTGAGATGATTTTTGATTTTGATGTTTTGAAGGATGAATGAAAGCGATTTTTGATCCTAATATGTGTTTAAAAATACCTTTTCTTTTCCTAGAACTCGGTATTGAAGAAAATGAAATGCATCTAAGGACCTCTATAACTAAGAAGTTCAAATTGAGCATACATTTCAAGATTGTTCAAAGGAATGAGCCTATAGAACCTTGTGAACTTTTTTATTATCTTGATGTGTTGTTTTTTATTGCACTTTCTATTGTATCTCTTGATGATATTTTGAGTATGACTTCTAAATTTTGAACTTTGACTCAAGGATTTTGGTTTTGGGATTTTGACTTTTTTGGAAATCATGAGGTTTCAACACCTGTGAGAGTCAATTTTGTTCTCTTTGCTTAGTGACTTTATTTTACCACAGACACTTTCTTTGATTAGGTTTCCAAACTAGATGTCCAATCTCTTAATTTCTTTGAATCCCACAAAGTATGTTATGTTGAATTTTGATGAAGTCAAGGAAAAGGTTACCTATTGTTTAACTTTAGTAGAAAAATTGAGATGTAATCCAAGCATTTAGAATCCTTTAATGATAAATTCCAAGGGAAAGCAATAATACATGAATTGGGTCAATTGTATTTGCCTCCTAAAGGGTTTGAAATTTTGATGATGATGTTTTAAGTGTTTATTTCCCAGATGTTTTCAAATAAGCAAAGCAATTTGTAACCAAGAATAAGTACAACCCTATGGATATAAAAGACAATATTTGTTGAGTCCCCACTTGGACAAGTCCAACTACGCTTATCTTTAGTGAGTGGTTAGATGCTTGACCCCAATGGCTCCCCTCCATGACACTCACTTATATAGGGTAGCCAAGCATCAACACCCATGAAATTCTCATGGCATACTTTCCATTTCTACTAAAAGACCATAAAAGTGTGGGGCGGCTTCAGAACAACCATTCTTGTACCAACAAATAGATCAAGGATTTTGGCAATTCTAAAACATGGGTTTTAATTAGGACTTTCCATTCATGGAGATTGACCCATACAACGAGATTCCCTTTTCAGATCCATCTTGTCGAAGCCAACTGCATGATATTGGCATTTAATCCAATACCCACATTTATATCCTAGTTGGAAATACTCGTCTTTAGAGTGTTACTGGTTGAGTCATTCCCTTGGGTGAGTACTTTTTCCCCAAGGCATGCCCTCTAAGATAAAAAAAAAAGTGAATAAACTTATTCATAGTTCGATTGAACCTTGTTTAGAAACAAAGGGAGAACACATGCAATAAATTCATTCACACTCACACAAGATTTTTATCAATTTTAAACCCAAAACAAAGTTTGGAGGTGATTGCTTTATCTTAACCTAAAATCACAAAAAAAGGCCTTTTAATTCTCAACATCACTATAAAGTGTGAGAGAAGTGCATATGTCATTTTTCAATAAAGTTAGTTCAAGTAAGCCATCACGAAGACAAAGTTGCACTTATTCATTTTAGAGCCAGAAAGTAATTGTAAGTTATTTTTAAAGCACCAAAGGACAAATGAGAGTTATTTTGTTCAATTGTTAACTAGAAAAAAAAAATCTAGTATGTTGTATTCCTAATGTTCGTTTTAAGCTTTTACAAAAATTGAAAAGATTCTTTTTAAAACCCAAACTAAAATAGTATCCTAAGTAAGAAGAGATAACAATTTCCTAAGAGTGTTAAACAAACACTAAAGTGTTTAACAACACTTTGATTTTATGAAATACCATCATCATGCTTCTCCTTCTTTTGTTTTCGATTGATCCAACCTACAAGAAAGATAACCAGTTAGATTCTACAAAACATAGAGATTAAAAAGCAGAAAATAGAAGATAAACACATCATTTGACAACAAGCACATGCTAAAATAAAATTTCAACTTTTTACTCCCTGCTAGCGATGCAACCCATGATTGCGTCGCAGTTTGATTTCTCAACGGTGCTCTGTACCCAGACCAGTGAGCTCAAATGTATCACACTTTTTCTTAGTGTCATTGTTTGATTTTTTTTTAAATTCTTGTGGGTCAGATTGGTCAAGTGGCGCGGTTTGAAATTCAAAATTTTGGGCAGCAAGACTTCAACATCGCAGTTTGAATTTCCAGTGGTAGTATATGGCAATGTTGGAGAGTTAGCAGTGCTATATGGCAATGCTAATCTTCCAGCATTAGAATTTTCCTATGCACAAATAGAAATGCCGAATTTTTAGAAAAATGTGGTTAAAAATGAGATTATTCCCTCCTTCTAGTGCCAAAATGTGTGAACCCGAATCCTAATACCTACAAAACAATAAGAACAAACACATTACATTAGAGAATGCAAGCAAGAACAAGGATTCCCTATGAAATACATTCATGAAGTTCAAATTAGGAAAAAAAGCAATGAAGAACACAATGATAATAATAAAATAGAGATTGAATCCTAATTAAACTAGCAAACTTATGATCCCATGAGGAGATTGGTGCTAATTTGATGTGAAAATCGGCCCTTTCCCAATTCCTATGATGCAAGATTGATGAATGTTGATGAATGATCCACTTTGTTGATGCTTGATGAGTACTCCAAGCTAAAACCTTTCATAACCTAGCTATGATTCAATGATGATGGGTGGAATTTCATAGATATTTGAGCATAGTAAACTTTGCATAAATTGTGGATGATCAAATGAGAAATGAAGCCTCTTATATATAGATGAGATTGAAGGATGAATGTCCAAAATTGAGCAATGTGGGACTATCATTCAACCAATGGAAAGATGCCACTTGTTGTAAAACTATGAGTGGATGGATGATGTGCAAATTTTAGGATTGTGCCAGTAAATGCCTATTTTTGAGTTTTGAATTTTATTGAAATGACTTGCTAAGAGGGAAGAAAGAATGCATTAAAGGCCACTTGGCTCAAGGAAAAGGACATGTAAGATAGAGTAAATGCCTTGTTGGATGTACATGTCAACTTGGATTTTGAATTCAAACTTGGAGAATATTCCAAAAGATGTCTTGTTGAGGAAAATAGAGATTTAATAAATCAATTAAACCTATTTTCATGTGCAAGTGGTAAATGCTAGAGGATGGGACATGATAGGAGACTAAATTAATCAAAGTTAATTAATTTAATGAAGGGGATTGGATGATGTGACCTATTTGACTTAAATTTGTGGATTTATTTAAATAAAATATGTGAGGAATGTGATAAGAGATTAATTAAATAAAGATTTTGATTTATTTAATTGAAAGAGATGATTGTTAGATTAAACTAAATAAGGTTTTAATTTATTTAGTTTAATAGATAGACATTAGATATTTAATCAAATAACATTAATTATTTAAATAAATTGGATAATTCGATCAAAATGGTTAATTTAATTATCGAGAAGAGGTGAATTAATTAGATAATTCATTTATTTAATTAGGAGAGGAATATTGATGAATTTAATCAAATAGGGGGATTTGATTAAATGATTAGACTGAAGGATGATTCAGGATGAAATGATGTTAGTAGTCGGGTTTAGATGCACAATGTCAATTGATACATTTTATGTGTCTATAGTACGTAGGTCTCTTTCGATGTGTTTCAAGCTCATTTGGCCTATAGCTCCATGGGCCACCTTCATCATTCATGGTGTTTGTGTTGTGGTATGCTGGTGTTGTTTATGTTTTCTTCCATGTTCTTTCTATGTTGTGACCTTGTAGTTGTCATAAACAAATTACAAGATCCTTTGAACATTTTGTGACTCCTAACTATGGAAAAAAATCCATTTGCTTTTGAATTTTCTATTTTAAGGAAAAGGAAATTGCATTTGTTTTTGGGATTTTTTATTTTAAGGAAAAGGAAATTACATTTTTTTTGGATTTTCTATTGAGTATTCAAGTCCAGTTTTCCCATTGAAAAGCGTATATAAAAGTTTCCTAGCAAATGATCTCAGTTGCGGTAAGACTTTACAATGTACCCCTTGGAAAACTTTAGACTAGGATAGTTCTTTGAAAGGTGGAATATGGATTTTTCGTTTAAGGATTTTTCTCTTGTCGAAGATCATGAAGGATGGATACCTATTACTACACAAGAGATGGTAACACAGGTCTTCTAGCTACAAGGTATGCTTTCTCTTCCTCTTTATCTAGAATGTTGTCTATATTTCTCCACTGGTTGGGTGCTTCTTTTTTCTTGAGTATAAACCTCCTCAAACTACTAATTATATCTATGTGTTCTCCTTTGATCAGCTCAAAGTTTGGTTGTATGACAACTAGTATAAGGTTCGGTTGTTGAACTAGAGAAATTGATCAATAAATTGTCATAAGATGAAAGTATTAGTGTTTTGATATGGTTGTTATGAAGCTCAAGACCTTGAGGTTTGAGTGTTATTTTGGAATGACACTATTCTTTGATCTCAAAATGTTGAAAAGTCCTAGATATATATTTCACTTCTTCTAGACGATATGTTGTGGAAAAGCTTACTTGAACTAGCCTTGAGGTTCAAGCAACTATTAATATCTTAGAAGTGATGGTGAGGGAATAATCCAAGTTTGTTTGCTTTGATTTTGATTTACAAAAGTAGGATGGAGTTTGAAAATGGATGAAGGACTATTTGACATATCTCAGGTTTCTAATTGTTTTGTTTCAACAAGGATCTTTTAACTGGCTTTGTACCCTTTTTCTAATTTTTAGGAAGACAGAACAAGAGTGGTAGTTTTGAGGTAAAAGTGGCTAGTTTTGAAAAGAAGCGACCAATTTTGTCAACTATGACCAGGATTTTGTCAAGAGAATTGAATTTTAAAAATCAATTTTGACCAAGAATTTCAAGTACATCCTTTGTATGTAGTTTTATCAATGTGGTGATTCACACAATCAAAAATGAGTTGTTTGGGAAAGTACAACCAATTTTTAGGAAAGAACAACTTGATCATATGCAAGCATGTCCTTAGTGGAAGATTCTTGTTCTGGAGGAATATCATTTATGTGTCCCATGAAGGCAAGTGTCTCATGGTGGGAAGTGTCAATAGTCAAGGCTTGTATAGGGTTAGCAAGTGTTTGATCATGAATGGAATAAAGGTCAAGGAGTGGATAATTTTGGAATTCTTGTTCAATGGTAGGGTCTTGGTTGAAGATGGTGTTGTCATGGATTTGGAATTCTTGGTCAATGATGAGGTCTTGGTCAAAGATGGGGTTGTCATGAATGATATAGTCAGAAATAGAGTTGTTGTCAAGGAGAGGTGTGTTTTGGATGTCATGATTGTCTTGAAGGACATCATGGATGGACTGAAAGATAGGGTCATGGGATGGACTACCTCGTTCTTGACATGAGGGTGACATTACAATATCATGCTTTGGGCTTTCATTTTCACATGTATCCTCAAGTTTATTAAAAGGGATTTGACTTTGGACTATGATAGAATTTTTATTACTAGATGTGGCTTGTGGAGGGATGACTTGAAAAGGATTAATGAATGACAGACTAGGATAGGACATGGGGACTTGGACGGGACTAGTATGTGAAGGACTAGGATATGACATGGGTACGTACATTGCCAGACTAGTATGTGAAGAACAAGGTTATGACGTGGAGACTTGGACCGGATATGACATGGAGTCTCGGACCGGATATGGCATAGAGTCTTGGACTGGATTAGGATGTGATGGTATAGGATGTGACATGGGGACTTCGACCGGATATGCCATGGATTCTTGGATTGGATTAGTGTAAGGTTGACTAAAATATGATGTGGAAACTTGGACTGGATTGATATGGTCTGATGTGGGGACTTGACATGAGTTGATAGATGGTTGATAGGGCATGTAGACGTTGATAGGATTGATAGGTGAAGGACTAGCATATGATGTGGAGACATGGAATGGACTAGCAGAGAGTTGGTTTCCCTTGTCAAAGTTAGGATAAGGATGATAACTGGATGTGTGTTGTGAATTAATGATAGGATTTGTGTCACGTGACTGTTGATGGTGAGGGTAGACTAATGGAGGTGGCAAAGTATTTATGTCAAAGCCTTGTGGTAACTTAGCCCCTTCATCCAAAAGCATGGCTAGATACCTTTGAGGGTCACGTAAGACTAATTTTTTTACAAAGGAGAATATATCAGGATTTTGTGTTGTAGCTTCTATGTCTTCGAAATATACTCGTCCATTTTGGTCTCTTTTTATGAATAATTCATAATTTTTTTGTCATGAAGATGGCATGTTCATGGAAGATTGCATGTTCATGTTGTGAAATTGGTCAGAAAATGTCCACTGTTTGTTCGTGTCATAAGTGTTATTATCGATGTTGGGATTGGAATCTTGTCCAAAATTTTCCATTTGTTGTTATTGTCTTTGAAGCCTAGTCTCAACCGTAAAAGGGATTTGCTCAAATGACGATGATGAGAATGACAAGTAAATGCAAGGATGGCACTAGCCTATGTTTTTTGGATTTTTTTTTTTTGGATAAAGGATGACAATGCAAGAAAGTGATGATGACCTAAAATTACAATGTTGACTCAAATTTTACCAATGCAAGATTTAAGATGACAAGTATTTTTGTATTTTCAGAATAGGGTATGCAAGATACAAACTAGGAATAATGTGACTTGGAAAAAGGAAGTACCTAAGCACTCTAAGCGCAATCATTTCTTTCTAATTGGAAATACCAATGGACTTGAAAATGACAAGGATGACAAAGGAAAAGTGAATTTTCCAAACTAGACTAATGAGTTGGAAGAATTTCACCAAAAGGACAATGACTAGGAGAATGATGACACAGTCCAAGGGTAATCGAATTTTGAAAGTAAAGATTTTGCAAAGTATGAAAAGGTTAACCTAAAGCAAGGTATGGAAGATGACAACCTATGGTCAAACTAATGTCAAAAGACTATGACTATGACACCTAAGGGCTGAAATGAAAATTGAAAAATCTATACCTAAAGGTGCCAATGCAAGATGATGGAAAAATAGTGCAACCTTTGAGCAATTTCAAGATAATTTTTTGACAGAGACTTACTAAGGACAGTAAATTAATTTTCTAAGTTTGTGTTTGAACAATGGAAATGTTGACAGTTTGACCTTTAAGTGTTGAATTTTTTGTTTAGAACTGTGATGAAAATAGAAAGCACTTGACAAACACATTGTTTTGAATGTAAGCAATCGCACATAAGACAAGCACAATCCTAAAAGGCCAAAAGGCCAAGGGTTTGTATACTTGATATAGCCCACCAATATACCGCGGATTGGTGATAAACACTTTTCCTTCTCGAAAGCGGATAGCTTAGAATTTTGGTGGGATTGGATCCTCTCCACGACTCATTAACGTCATTCGAGCACACCAAATTCGAATTTTTGGGTAGTCACTTCCCAAGAACTGCTATCTCTACTCAAGGGGATCAGTAGTGAGTGTCTTTGGGCATGATACTATACCCTGCACTATACCAAGCAATGGCAGATAGAACGGTTAGACACTAAAATAAGAGGTTTTTAATTTGGGCATTCTGTTCGTGGGGCATGACCCATGCAGCGAGAGTCCCCTTTTGGATCCATGTCGTCGGAACCACACTCGTGATTCTTGGGCTTTCCCCAAGAACCCACTTTTATATACCGGCTGGAAGTCCCTCGGTGTTAAGGTGCTACCGGTCTGAGTCATCCTGGGGTGAGTACTTTTTCCCACCAGAATAGGCCCAAGTTTTAGAGTCAGTAACCGTTTCTCTTACACCTAGGATCGCACGAATGCGCAAGGGGGGACGATACTTCAATATACCAAATTGTGAAGGGTAAAAACAGACAAAAACAGGTCTGGTTTTCTTATCACCGAGTTTTCACAAGGTGAGAGCATACTCGCCTACCATTTTGCAAACACATTCAAACATGATCAAATAGAGGTTCATTTTAATTGCACCAAAATGAAATGTGTGTTACACTACTAAAAATGCAAGCACATTGTTTTTATGTTTGGTCTTTCACAATCGAACCTATAAGACAATCAGTTAGTAGTTTTAGTGTTTGTCTTCAACCCACAAAAAACTCCAATGCCACATGCTGCCAACAAATATTAGTAATAAAAATAAAAAATAACAATTTAAATGAAAACAACAAACTTAAAATAGTGATAAATTCCTCCAAACTTAACAAAATTTTAAGTGGTAGATATCCATGAAAAGCTGAAAATCAAAGCTTCAAAACCCAGAAAGAATTTTCCACGATTCTGCACAAAAAGAATGTTATAGACAAAAGAAAAATGCGGGTTTAAAAGTTAAATTGAAAAAACTGTGATCACTAAAATGCCCATAAATTTCTCAAATCTTAAAAAAATTTAAAACTGTTTAATGTTTTGGAAAGCTAGGAGCGAGATCTACAAAATCTAGAAACCATTTTAAAATATTTTATTCGCCCATTTTTCTGTGCTCGAAAGAAAGTGACGGGATTTCGTATGATTTCTTGGCTATAACCTGCAAAACAATGAAAACAAATAAGAACACACACAAATTTCTCTACAAAACGTCAGGTTCACCAATGTAATTAAGGGATTTATTTTTAGGTTTGATTAGGAAGTGTTAGAAACAAACAATAAAGATAAACGAAACCCAAAGATCTTATGAAACACAAAGGAAGTAAACCAAATAACAATTATACCTGATTGTTGATACCTCCATGATTCCCTTTCGTAATACCTTCTTACTTGCTAGATATTGTAGCCCTCAGATTCGTTGTGTGAGCAAAATCTAAAAATTCTCTAAGTCCTACAACAAGCCTTGAAGGATTTGATATGTCTAAATGCCTAAAACAAATGCCAAAATTGATCAAATGACTATAATAAATGCTATAATAAATCTAAGAATGCAAATGTGAAAATGTATAGAATGTCTATAATGCCTGTGCAAAATGTCAGCATGTGTGTGTGTGTCTCATCGAAAAGTGAGAAGAAGATGGCATTTTATAGAAAATGCCATTTCGAATGAACAGGCGAGATAAATTAATGTTGAGAACCTAAAATGAACGATCCAGATTAATCCTCAGAATCCCTAATTAGGGTTTGAGCAAAATCCTTAATCGAACAGTCATAATAAAATCAGATTAACGGTGGAGAATAAATGAGACAAATTAATTAGGAAATAAAGATTTTCAAAAAAATAAGAAGATAAGATTGCCTGATTTGCGAGATTCGAAAAATCAAGAAGATAAGATTTGAATTGAAGATTAGATTTGGAAAATCAAGAATCTACCTGATTACTTGATTTTTGGAAGATTAGTTGCCAATTTGAATTAAATTAATTCAAATTATGGATTTTAAGAGATAATAAATAATCTTTTTTAGATTTTTAATCAAAAAGGACTAACAGTTAAGATTGAAATGACATTTTAAATAATTTAATTTATTTAAAATGAGAGGAATATTAATTAGCAATTAAATAATTAAATTTAATTATTTAATTTAAGCGATAGAATTAATTAATTAAATAAATTAATCAATTTATTTAATTAAGAGGATTAGTGACATATTAAATAAATAAATAAAATTTATTTATTTAATAATCAGGAAGAAATAAATGACGAAGGGGAATTAAATAAATTAAGAAATTTATTTAATTGAAGGAAGACTTAGACAATTAATGACGTATTTAATAAATAAATAAATTTTATTTATTTAATAATCATGAAGAATAAATGACATGAATTAATTAAATAATTATGAATTATTTAATCAATAGTTGAATGTGGATCAAGGACATAATTAAATGTCATAATTATGCTAAGACGAAAGTGGTAAAAATGAAGCTTTCAGGCCTATGTCATTTTTAGGTGTCTACATTTTGCCCCTCTTTGTCATAATGTAGCATGTCACATTGTGACAAAAAATAAGTCAAAAAATGCCCCAATGCAAAATAAGATGAGGAAGAATGATGAGGAGGGTTATGGTATGCCCGCTCGAGAAGATAGATAGGTTCGAAGAACATGGGTGTGCTCTCAAAATTGATGAGAAGACTTAGAATATGAAGAGACAAAGAAATGTTAGTGCAAAAGATATGGATGATGATATGGATGCAATGCCTATATGAGATGGGAGAGAGAAGATGACATGACTAAAGAAGATGCATGTTAGTTCCTAGACCAAATCCTTCAAAACATTGCCATAGGACTAATATTCATTGTTCTTAATCATCATTGGGCGGTAAAAATGACACAAATGGACAACAAACACCATGATATGACATAGAACAAGGTGTGCAAGGTCATCCACTTGAAAAAAAGATAGTCACAGATAAAGAATGTCCTAACTCATACTAAGGGCGAAGTTGCCCCAGTCTTTTTGTCAAGACAATCCACAGACAGCAGTCAAAAAAAATAGAATAGGCCAAGAGATGTCATCGCACCTCTAAATCCTTTATGGGACATCCTCGAGGTAGCTAGTAACATGACCACAAAGAAAAGACAATAAAATGATAAAACAAAATAGCCAAGATAGTCAAAAGATAAGACAAGATAGACCAAAAAGATAACAGCCATTTTATTTTGTTTGCCAATGTTTGTTTGCCAAAGATTGAATTCTTGTCTATTCGATAGTTTTGACACTTTAAGAGCTTTTCCAATTTGATGGTGTTGACGGTTTGACAGGGCCTATTATCAGGAAGGACACATCCTGAAAAGGCAAATGACATTTTGACAAGGTCTAACTCCAAGAAGGACACATCTTGAAGAGGACCAAAGAGTGACAAGACTGACATTGTTTTGAGTAATATGTTTTGGCAAGTTGACTGATGTTGACTGTACAATTGATTGGACTGTGTTGCCTAATTTTTACCAATTTTGACATTGACATTTCGAATGACTATCTTGTGTCTGAGTTTGACTATGTCTGACGTATTTGACCGATGTGACGATTGTGAAAAATGCCATGATTTTATTTGGACAACCCTAAAAGGATTGACCTAATGTTTCGGGGACTCAAATGTGAGTCTTTCCTACGTAGCAAATGCGCAGAGACAACGTAGTTCAGACAATGACATGGAATAATTGACATGACTATATTTGACTCCATTTTTTAAGATTTTGACATTGATTTGGATGTTTTTGTGTTTTTCTTTAGGATGTTTTATGATTTTTAGGTCTTTTTTTTAGGACTTTTTACGATGTTTTTGGTCTTTTTTCAGGACTTTTATGATGTTTTTGTCTTTTTTTAGGACTTTTTGTGATGTTTTTGGTCTTTTTGTCATTTTATGATTTTTTTTTGATTTTGACATTTAAGAGGATTGTGACAAATGCATATGACTGATGGCTACACATGAGAATCCAAGGACAAACATGATTGTGCCCCTAGTCAAGTTGAATACCAATTGACATGTGATGACAACATTGTTTGACGTGGGAAGGATGCATCCCCAAACAATGTGAGGATGATGACGATAATGTGATGAACGTATGGAACTCTATAGCCAGACCAAGAACACAGTCAAGTAACATTTTGGATAATGTGTTTGTATGGATTATACTCGTTGCATTTGGAATGACTTGGTTAGGACAAGATGGGATGATGATTATCCTTAGACCATTTGACAAGGGAAAGCCAAGATAGGTGATAGGCATGAAAGGATAGGGGGTAGCCTTGGTAAAGGATGAGAGACATGAGACTAAGGGAATTGTCATATGATTTTCAAGGACTATGTCATATAAGGACAATAAGACTATGACAGTCAATGACATGATGTTTCGTGAATTGTGTATGACCGAAGGATAGACATGTCAAGAGTTTTACCAAAGCATGATTTATGTGTGCCAGTTTTATGTCAAGACCAAGGTAGGTGGGAAAATGGATGAAAATGATAGGGCTTAGATGGATTTCAATTTCATGAGGAAGGCATGGGAAATGAGACAACTTGCCCCCAAGTGTAAGAGTCCACATAGACGATTTATTTTACACATGACGCCTGTTTGCTAGGTTTTCATCATGGTACTTATCCAAGGCGCCTATTTGCCAAGCTTTCACCGTTGGATGAAATTTTTCTCTTTACTATTTTCTTGACTTTTTGATTTTTTTGGTGTCACCAAGACACCTATTTTCCAGGTTTTCATTAGGATGACGATTTGTTTACATTTTTCAAAAAAAAATTGTATTTTTGATACTTGCAGATAGCCTAGATGCTCTAGATGACCACTGACTGTTATGAACCCACTGATGGTGCCGATGTAGAGACTGGTGCCATGAAATGCCAATGACAACTTTGCTGAAGGAGTTGTCTTGTTAGGATCGTAGCACTTGTATACAACTGACTGATGTTATTGTGGTCCTTTCTGATACTAGAGTTGGCCTTATCAGAATATGCCCATCGCGATAAAGTGTCATGAGAGTCCTTGCGGTAAAAATTTGCTGCCAAGATGTGACGGATGTGTGACATGGGATCATTGGACTTTAGATGAGATGTAGGGTTATGACAAATGTTGGTAGACGTGGAAAGATTGTTTGGATGTTTGGATGAATGACTTTTTATTTTCCAAACTTGGGATGGTGGATGATGGATTTTGGAATTTTTATTGGGACGATGTTTGGAACCAACATTTTTATATGCCTTGTTGGATGACCATTTTGAAAGAGGTGGACATGTGTTATATGTGAGAGTCCTCTTGTCTTGTGGCTCCATATTGTGGTTGACTTTTGTATTTGACTTGGTGTCTTTGTTTGATCCATCTTGCTTTGGGATCCATTTTAATTTCATTTGTCCAGTTTTCCTTTTGTTTGATTCAATGTCCTTTGACATTTGATTTTGATCTTTTGACTTGTAAGACTTTTGTTTTTGTTGGTTCCAAAGGGAAGGTTTATTTATGATGGAATGACGGTTCATGGTGTGGGTGGAGGGGGTGTTGGCAGCATTCTTATGAAAAGGATTTCTCATGGACTCCATTTTGACATTTGTATCTAACAAGGTTGCCCCTAGTATCGAGGAGGTACCACTGACATCATTTGATTTGTTTTCTGAGGAATAGCCAAGACCTTAATGTTTGTAATTTTTATGAAGCTGTATTGGTTCTAGAATTCCTTGCTCATGTATGCCTAGTCCTTTGCCTTGATATTACATGCTTTGACAGATTCTATTTGCAATGGGGTATTTATTGTTTTGAAAGAAAGATGCTAACCCATCATGATGTCTATGGACACTATCACTTGTAATATTTTCATCTGCAAGAAATCCTGCTCTGACAAAGATAGATGACCCTAGTTGATAAAGTGTCTTAGCTTCATTATCATGTTGGACATATTCCTGACTGATATCTTTGGTTTGATCGTGTGACATGTCAAGTTCAAATGATTCTATTGGTACTTCCAAGGCAATGTCGAAGCCATCATTATGTTTAGTGTCATAGATTCCAATGATTTTAGCTATAACTTGATCATATGCAAGCATGTCCTTAGTGGAAGATTCTTGTTCTGGAGGAATATCGTCTATACGTCCCATGAAGGCAAGTGTCTCATCGTGGGAAGTGTCAATAGTCAAGGCTTGTATAGGGTTGGCAAGTGTTTGATCATGAATGGCATAAAGGTCAAGGAGTGGATCATTTCAGAATTCTTGTTCAATGGTAGGGTCTTGGTCGAAGATGGTGTTGTCATGGATTTGGAATTCTTGGTCAATGATGGGGTCTTGGTCAAAGATGGGGTTGTCATGAATGATATAGTCAAAAATAGAGTCGTTGTCAAGGAGAGGTGTGTTTTGGATGTCATGATTGTCTTGAAGGACTTTATGGATGGACTACCTTGTTCTTGACATGAGGGTGACATTATAATATCATGCTTTGGGCTTTCATTTTGACATGTATCCTCAAGTTTATTAAATGGGATTTGACTTTGGACTATGATAGAATTTTCATGACTGGATGTGGCTTGTGAAGGGATGACTTGAAAAGGATTAATGAATGACAGACTAGGATAGGACATGGGGACTTGGATGGGACTAGTATGTGAAGGACTAGGATATGACATGGGTACTTACATTGCCAGACTAGTATGTGAAGAACAAGGTTATGACATGGAGACTTGGACCGGATATGACATGGAGTCTCGGACCGGATATGACATAGAGTCTTGGACTAGATTAGGATGTGATGGTATAGGATGTGACATGGGGACTTCGACCGAATATGCCATGGATTCTTGGATTGGATTAGTGTAAGGTTGACTAAAATATGATGTGGAAACTTGGACTGGATTGATATGGTATGATGTGGGGACTTGACATGAGTTGATAGATGGTTGATAGGGCATGTAGACGTTGACAGGATTGATAGGTGAAGGACTAGCATATGATGTGGAGACATGGAATGGACTAGCAGAGAGTTGGTTTCCCTTGTCAAAGTTAGGATAAGGATGATAACCGGATGTGTGTTGTGAATTAATGATAGGATTTGTGTCACGTGACTATTGATGGTGAGGGTAGACTAATGGAGGTGGCAAAGTATTTATGTCAAAGCCTTGTGGTAACTTAGCCCCTTTGTCCAAAAGCATGGCTAGATACCTTTGAGGGTCACGTAAGACTGATTTTTTTACAAAGGAGAATATATCCAGATTTTACGCTGTAGCTTCTATGTCTTTGAAATATACTCGTCCATTTTGGTCTCTTTTTATGAATGGTTCATATATTTTTTGTGATGAAGATGGCATGTTCATGGAAGATTGCATGTTCATGTTGTGAAATGCGTCAGAAAATGTCCAGTGTTTGTTTGTGTCATAAGTGTTATTGTCGATGTTGGGATTGGAATCTTGTCCAAAGTTTTCCATTTGTCGTTGTTGTCTTTGAAGCCTAGTCTCAACCATAAAAGGGATTTGCTCAAATGACGATGATGAGAATGACAAGTAAATGCAAGGATGGCACTAGCCTATGTTTTTTGGATTTTTTTTTTTTTGGATAAAGGATGACAATGCAAGAAAGTGATGATGACCTAAAATGACAATGTTGACTCAAAGTTTACCAATGCAAGATTTAAGATGACAAGTATTTTTGTATTTTCAGAATAGGGTATGCAAGATACAAACTAGGACTAATGTGACTTGGCAAAAGGAAGTACCTAAGCACTCTAAGCACAATCATTTCTTTCTAATTGGAAATACCAATGGACTTGAAAATGACAAGGATGACAAAGGACAAGTGAATTTTCCAAACTAGACTAATGAGTTGGAAAAATTTCACCAAAAGGACAATGACTAGGAGAATGATGACACAGTCCAAGGGTAATCAAATTTTGAAAGTAAAGATTTTGCAAAGTATGACAAGGTTAACCTAAACCAAGGTATGGAAGATGACAACCTATGGTCAAACTAATGTCAAAAGACTATGACTATGACACCTAAGGGCTGAAATGACAATTGAAAAATCTATACCTAAAGGTGCCAATGCAAGATGATGGAAAAATAGTGCAACCTTTGAGCAATTTCAAGATAATTTTTTGACAGAGACTTGCTGAGGACAGTAAATTGATTTTATGAGTTTGTGTTTGAACAACGAAAATGTTGACAGATTGACCTTTTAGTGTTGAATGTTTTGTTTAGAAATGTGATGAAACCAGAAAGCACTTGACAAACACAATGTTTTGAATGTAAGCAATCGCACATAAGACAAGCACAATCCTAAAAGGCCAATAGGCCAAGGGTTTGTATACTTGATATATCCCACCGATATACCCCGGATTGGTGATAAACACCTTTCCTTCTCGAGAGTGGATAGCTTAGATTTTTGGTGGCATTGGCTCCCCTCCATGGCTCATTAACGTCATTCGAGGAAACCAAATTCAAATTTTTGGGTAGTCACTTCCCAAGAACTGCTATCTCTACTCAAGGGGATCAGTAGTGAGTGTCTTCGGACATGATATTGTACCCTGCACTATACCAAGCAATGGCCAATAGAACGGTTGGACACTAAAAGAAGAGGTTTTTAATTTAGGCATTCTGTTCGTAGGGCATGATCCATGTGGCAAGAGTCCCCTTTCGGATCCATCTCGTCTAAACCACACTCGTGATTCTTGGGCTTTCCCCAAGAACCCACTTCTATATACCGGCTGGAAGTCCCTCAGTGTCAGGGTGCTACCAGTCTGAGTCATCCTAGGGTGAGTACTTTTTCCCACCAGAATAGGCCCAAGTTCTAGAGTCAGTAACCATTTCTCTTACACCTAGGATCGCACGAATGTGCAAGGGAGAGGATACTCTGATATACCAAATTGTGAAGAGTAAAAATAGACAAAAACGGGTCTAGTTTTCTAATCACCGAGTTTTCACAAGGTGAGAGCATACTCGCCTACCATTTTGCAAACACATTCAAACATGATCAAACAGAGGTTCATTTTAATTGCACCAAAATGAAATGTGTGTTACACTACTAAAAATGCAAGCACATTGTTTTGATGTTTGGTCTTTGACGATTGAACCTACAAGACAATCTGTTAGTAGTTTTAGTGTTTGTCTTCAACCCACGAAAAACTCCAATGCCACATCCTGCCAACAAATATTAGTAACAAAAATAAAAAATAACAATTTAAATGAAAACATCAAACTTAAAATAGTGATAACTTCCTCCAAACATAACAAAATTTTAAGTGGTAGATATCCATGAAAAGCTTAAAATCAAAGCTTCAAAACCCAAAAATAATTTTCCACGATTCTACACAACAAAAATGTTATAGACAAAAGAAAAACGCGAGTTAAAAAGTTAAATTGAAAAAACTGTGATCACTAAAATGCCCATAACTTTCTCAAATATTAACGAAATTTAAAACTGTTTGATGTTCTGGAAAGCTGAGAGTGTGATCTAAAAAACTAAGAAATTGTTTTAAAATATTTTATTCACCCATTTTTCTGTGCTCGAAAGAAAGTGACGGGATTTCGTATGATTTCTTGGCTGTAACCTGCAAAACAATGAAAACAAATAAGAACACACACAAATTTCTCTACAAAACGTGATGTTCACCAATGTAATCAAGGGATTTATTTTTAGGTTTGATTAGGAAGTGTTAGAAATAAACAATAAAGATAAACGAAATCCAAAGATCTTACGAAACACAAAGGAAGTAAACGAAATAACAATTATACCTGATTGTTGATACCTCCATAATTCCCTTTCGTAATACCTTCTTACTTGCTGGATATTACAGCCCTCAGATTCGTTGTGTGAGCAAAATCTAAAAATTCTCTAAGTCCTACAACAAGCCTTGAAGGATTTGATATGTCTAAATGCCTATGCCTATTGCCAATGTCTATGCCTAAAACAAATGCCAAAATTGATCAAATGACTATAATAAATGCTATAATAAATCTAAGAATGCAAATGTGAAAATGTATAGAATGTCTATAATGCCTATGCAGAATGTCAGCATGTGTGTGTGTGTCTCATCGAAAAGTGAGAAGAAGATGGAATTTTATAGAAAATGTCATTTTGAATGGACATACGAGATAAATTAATGATGAAACCTAAAATGAACGATCCAGATTAATCCTAAGAATCCCTAATTAGGGTTAGGGAAAAATCTTTAATCGAACGGTCAGAATAAAATTAGATTGACAGTGGAGAATAAATGAGACAAATTAATTAGGAAATAAAGATTTTCAAAAAATCAAGAAGATAAGATTGCCTGATTTGCGAGATTCAAAAAATCAAAGAGATAAGATTTGGACTGAAGATCAGATTTGGAAAATCAAGAATCTACCCGATTACTTGATTTTTGGAAGATTAGTTGCCAATTTGAATTAAATTAATTCAAATTATGGATTTTAAGAGATAATAAATAATCTTTTTCAGATTATTTATCAAAAAGGACTAACAGTTAAGATTGAAATGACATTTTAAATAATTTAATTTATTTAAAATGAGATGAATATTAATTAGCAATTAAATAATTAAATTTAATTATTTAATTTAAACGATAGAATTAATTAATTAAATAAATTAATCAATTTATTTAATTAAGAGGATTAGTGACATATTAAATAAATAAATAAAATTTATTTATTTAATAATCAAGAAGAAATAAATGAGGAAGGGGAATTAAATAAATTAAGAAATTTATTTAATTGAAGGAAGACTTAGACAATTAATGATGTATTTAATAAATAAGTAAAATTTATTTATTTAATAATCATGAAGAATAAATGACATGAATTAATTAAATAATTATGAATTATTTAATCAATAGTCGAATGTGGATCAAGGACATAATTAAATGTCACAATTATGCTAGGACAAAAGTGGTAAAAATGAAGCTTGCAGGCCTAGGTCATTTTTAGGTATCTACAGTAGGATGTGTCTCAAAAGTCATACCCTCTAAAAAGGTATGATTTGAAGTAAAATGTTTGAAACTCAAGATGAATTTTGTCACCCAAGATCTCCAAAAAGGAATGAGGGGAGAGGATAGCCAGTGCCTAGTTTTCTAAACATTAAATACACTTCATCACAATTTTCTTTTTAATCCCCTCAAGTGGCGCTATCCAAAAAAAGTGAAATAAGGTGTGTAGATTATAATAATAGTTCATTTTAAAGAACCCAATAGAAGTGTTCTAGATATCAATCAATGAGATAGCAAACGTGCAAGAAAAAAGTTTATTTGTTCATTTTAATCCCAAAACTGAGTGTTTTCTAGATCCTTCTCATATTTGGTCAACAAAAATAAATCAAGTGTTTGTCAACAAAAAATAAACATCCTTTTTAGAGCATTGAATTGAAAGCATTTTTTTGTAGGATTATTTCTATTGCACCAAATGAGAGCATTTTATAACTCTAAAACATTTGGAACAATTCATTTTCAGAGCACTAAATCGAAATGCATTTATTTGTGGGATTATTTTTAAGCACGAAATGAAAGAATTTTCTAACTTAGAAAGCTAGGAAAAGGTTCATTTTATAGCACTAGATCGAAATGTGTTGTTTGTGGGATTCTTTTTAAGCACTAAATGAAAGCATTTTATAAATTAGAAAGCTTACAAAAGGTTCATTTTAGAGAACTAAATTGAAAGCATTGTTTGTGGGGTTCATTTTAAGAACCAAATTAAATTTCCTAACTTAAGAAAGCTTTGAAAATTAAATTTTTTTCAACCGTTTCTCTTCCCTATGGAAAAAGAATTAATAGTTTCTTGGATAAAAACTCATTATACCTCTGCAAATATTGCATACACAAACATTAGTACCTATTACACATTCAAATCAGGAACCTATTAGCATTAGAAATCAAAATTTAACTTGTAGATCTCGAACATAGATTAACAAGGAAAAATTGTAGGAAAAATAGTCAATAGTGGCTTCTTTCAAAAGTAAAAGGTTCCAAGAAAAGTCAAAAGAGCCATCTTTCAAAAAATAGAAGTGCAGAAAAATGTCAAAAGCACTAGAAAATAGGTCAAGTGCACCAAAAAATGGGTTAAAGGCACCTAGACCATGAAAGAAAATGCATTTTTTTTCTAGAACCTATGCATTAAGGTTTTTCTAGAGCACTTCTAGGACCTAAAACTTCAAATGTAGCTCATAAAATTGTTAGTGTTAAGGATTACGGTCCCACCAGGCATTCTAGAATGTGTAAGAGGGAAATCTACAAGAATAAATAAGATCAAACAATGAAAAAAACTAATCTAATCCAAAACAATGATCAAGATCTGTGCCCATTACTCACAAAATGAAATTATAAAGCTAATGAATTCAAGAACATTATTGAAAGAAAACAATAAACATGAACTCAAAAAAATAAAATATTACCATCCCATGTCAAAGTGTATCTGTATTGACGTATGTTGGATTGTTCAATTTAATATGAAGCCTTCATTGTTGCATCCAAGAGCTTTGGAAAACATGTGTGCTATTGATTGAAGACGTGTTGAAGTTTTGTCAATGTTGATTAAGATCTTTGCATTACTTCATTAGATAAATTGTATTTGATTCTTTGATCCTTTTTTGTGAAGAAAGAGGATTTTAATATAAAATTTGTGATTTTGAATGAACGCTCTAGATCACATAGTAGAATATCTTGATCAATGGTTGAAAGATGTTGAGAGGATTTAGATGAGCATAATCTATGCAAATTGATTGCATAATTAGTGTGATTGAAGAAATCATTTTGAGTGTTAAGTGGGATTGAAGGAATAGATTCATTAATCTATGGGATTGAAGAATAGATTGATCTATCAAGAGATAGATGGATCAATCAGACAATCAGAATAAGCAATTCGTGGTTCATAATTTACTCAATCATGAAAGTGTTAGAGGATAAGTAATTAATTGATTTAATTAATTATTCTTTTAGGAGTTGAACATGTAAATCAAGTTTGAATTTTGTAGAAAAAGTTGTATTTGTTTAATTTAATTTTTAATGATGTTTTGAATAATTAAATTCAATTATTCAAATTTAGGGGAAAGTTATTTAATAAAACCATTATGTTTTAATAATTTAATTTGACTTAGGGGAATAAGGTTAATTAGCGACATAATTAAATAATTGATGTTATTTAATTAATCAAGAGAAATGGAGTTAGATTAGGACTTTATTAAATAAATGAAATTTATTTAATTAGTAAAAAGTGATGAAAAAGTGAATTAATTAAATAATGCTAAATCACTTAATCAATAAATGAATACGAGAAATGATAATATTTAAATAATAATGTATTATTTAATCAGAAGGGTGAGAGTTAAATAGTGTTGTTTGCTAGTCAGGACAATTTTAGGTGTCTACACTATACTTTTGTTTACTATTGTTAGATCTCTGTTTCAAATTACTAATTTTCTATTCCATTCAATTCATTACATATACCTTAATTTGGTTTCATTTCAAGTGCATTTGTAAATATAAGAATAAAAATTAAGGCATATCAGTTATCTTGTGCTCATTGCATTTATCTTGCATTCATTGATTGCACCTTGCATGAGCTTTACAACTTGGTGTCCTATTGCTAATACTATAGTGATATGTAGTTTGAGACTCATGTCATCTCATGATAGCACACTCGTCATGGATATTGCATTATCTATCCCTTTCACTCATAGTGTTGACACTAGTTCACTTGGTATGGACCATACCCTTAACAACTATTTACCTTCAAGTAGCAAGAAAAGTGTTGAAACAATGGTTGCTAGTATCCCTCAAGAAAAAATAATCCAAATCCACAAAGATTTATCAAATCTACAACATCAAGTGAGTAATGAAAAGATTTCCACCACTACCATCCCTACCATAGATAACATGCATTGCATGATTGGAAGTGAAGAAGGACTAGAACTTGTGCGTAACCTAGCTCAGATTTTTAGCAAAATTACTAGTTGTGCTCAACCTTTGAACAATTTCCAAATTAAATGAGGAACTCAAATTCCTCCTCCCACAAACATTGCCTCTATTCCTACCTATAACAACCCTCAAGTTATAATAGTGATGCAACCTACTAGTAATGTGATTCCTACCTTGGGTATTTTCGCTAGTAGTCCCTGTACCTTTCTGGCATCTCATGTCATATCTCCTACCACTTTACCTCCTATAAGTATTCCATTCACTCCCCCCTCAAACACATATACACCTCCACCATATTCACTACCATCTCAAAATACAACCAATGATACCATCCTTAACCAACTCTAGCTAAATTTTTCATCCCTTCAAAAGAAAATTTCCACCATAAACCAAAATCAAAATGGCCAAACATCATACTGTCAAAAGAAATCCCTTATCCTTGGAGATATTGAGAATGTTGATACCACAAGGTATAGAGATTCATAGGTTTGAGAAATATGGAGGAAAAGGAGACCCTTCTAACCATGTTTCCACTTAGAACACTTTCTATAGTGATTTCATCCTTGAGGGTAAGCTCTTGGCTAAGCTTTTCCCTAGGTCCTTGAAAGATACCACTCTAGAATGGTTTTCCTGGTTACTAAACAACTCAATTCATTCATTCAATGAACTTGTTGAGGCCTTTATTAACCATTTACAAGTGTATATGACTCCTAAGATGATATTAGCTAATTTGATGAGATGTAAGCAAAAGGATGATGAAAAGGTTACTCACTTTATTTCACGTTACAAAATTCTTTGTTCCCAAAGATGTAAAGATTCACAATACTCACCTTCAATAGATGTTAATTGAAAAATTGCAAACTAAGATACAATATAAACTTGACATGATGAAGCTTCCTTCGTTTGTACACCTATGCACTGCCCTTCATGATTATCAAAACTCAGTTAATACTTGTGAAACTAAACCAACCTCTAGCTATCCTAAGAAGTTTGAATCCAAAAATTAAAAAAATTACCAACCTTGTATGAAATGTAATAAAGGCTTCCTAGACTAAATCACCCTCAACCAACTCAACATGTCGATACCCAAGTGGCTATTGTAAATAAGACAAGTCCTTTTACTTTTAGGATCCAGCTAGATAATTTACTCCCTTACCTGATACCCTCAATAACACAATGTTACAACTTCTAAAATAGAAAATGATCTCCTTACCTCTGTTAGAATATGTGAGAAGTGAGAATTGAGCCAAGATCTAATGTTTGTCATAGATCACATGAAACTTCACTCAACATATGATCGAAGATCACAATAGTAGAATGAAGAGAAATATGAAATGAGGGAAAAATAGAAACAAGGAAAGAGAAAATAAAGAATATTCTCAATACTCTCAGTAATCAATCATCGAACTAGCTGAAATAGTGAAGGTGAGAGGAGAGTGCTTGATATATAGAAAAGAAGGGAAAATACATCCAAGAGGTGCATTAACTCCTACTAACCATAAAATGTGGGACGTTTTACCTACTTGGGATATGAAAAAAATGTGGCATAAACTCCTCAAGTCAAGACAAGAGAGAGGTGGCACATAAAGCCAAAAAGGGGTGAGAAACCCAACTACTCGATAAAATACTCAAGTAAATACAAAATAGTGGTTATGAGAGGTGGAAAAATAGGCCAAAAGAGAGTGTGTAACTCAACTACCCATGTTTAGGAAGAGAGCGACACATGTAGCTGATGTATTTTGCCATCTGTCCTCATATTAACCACTCCTAATAACCAAAGCATGCTTAAATAATTATGTGTAGGAAAAAGAAATACCCCCTAACATAAGGAAAATAAAATTTAACCTACATTAACACCCCCCCTTAAGCATAGCTTATGTAGGTGAAAATATGGGTCCTAAAAAATGAGGCCATGTTAGGTACCCATGTACATAGAGAACCCCCCTAAAAGAAGCCCCCCCATAAGAAGAATACCCCCTATAAATAGAGAGAGAATATACCCCTAAAGTAGAGAGAGTGGAATGGAGTAAGAAGCCCCTCTTAAAGTAAACACCTATCACACCCCTAACAGAGCTCACAAATGAAGGAACTTTATCTCTATGAACCTTGGTTTAGTGAAGATGTCTGTAGTTTTATCTGATGTAGAACAATACTTAAGATCAATGATGCCTTCTTGAATCAGATCTTAGATGTAGTGCATATGTATCTCAATGTGTTTTTCCCTTTGATGATGAAATTAATTCCTTGAGCACTTTGATTATCACAAAAAAAAAAATATAGGATTTTTGACTGAAATACTAAACTCAGTGAGAATATTTTGAAGCCAAATAGCCTCAATGGTGGCATTAAGTTCCTCTCAATGCTCAGCCTATGTAGATTAAAGAGAAATTGTAGACTTCTTCTTGCTTGACCAACAAACTCAACTAGAACAAAGTGAGAAACAATACCCAGAAGTAGACTTGTAATCCAGAGAATCGCCTACCCAATCTAAATTTGTATATCCCACCAATTCAATACCTACACCTACTACATAGTGAATTCCATAATTGTGAGTACCCTGAATGTAGTGAAGGATCAGCTTAGCTTCCTTCCAATGCAACTCATGTGGCTCCTAGATGAATCTAGAGACCATTCCCATAGAATATGAAATGTCAGGTCTCATATGAGTCAAGTATATGAGACTCCCAACAAGCTTCCAGTATAAAGTTCCATCAACCAAAGGTGAGGATCACTCAGCCTCAAGTTTCACCTCTAACAAAAATGGAGTCAGTGCAGGCTTATAGTTAGCCATGCGAAATTTGGAGAGCATATCAAGTGCATACTTGGGTTTTCCAAGAAAGATACCTAAATATGATTGAGTGATCTCAATCCCCAAGAAATAATGCAAATGATCCAAGACATCAAAAATCTATCATGTAGAGTAGTTTTCAATACCTTGATGGTGGATATATGAGTGAGTCACTGTGATCAACAAATCATCAAGATATGGAACCAGAAATATGAGAGTGCCATCCTACTATAGAATGTAGAAATTCAAATTAGAATTCCATTAAGTGAACCCAATTGTCACAAGGAAGGATTCCATCTTGGAATACCAAGTTTGAGGAGCTTGTTTGAGGCCATAAAGAGACTGTTGAAGTCTGCAACCAAGTGAAGGATCCTACACAAACCCTTGTGGCTACTCCATGTAGATTTCCTCTTGAAGGTCACCATGAAGAAAGGGACTCTTCACATCCATTTTATGAACTTCCCAATGATGTGCTATAGCTATAGAAAGGACAAGTCAGATGGAATTCATCTTAGCAACTAGTGCAAGATTTTTAGAGTAGTCAATCCAAGGAACTTGGGAGAATCCTTTTGCTACCAAGCAAGCCTTATGCTTGTCAACCAACCCATCTACTACAAACTTTTTTTGATAGATCCACTTGCATCAAACAATTTTTCTTCCCTTAGGAAGAGTGAATAAATCCCATGTGTGATTCATTTCTAAGGAATTGAACTCTTCTTGCATTGTAGCATCCAACTAGGGAACACCATAAGCTTCTCGAAAAGACCATGGATCAAAAGTTGAAGCAACAAACATATGTGGAGCTTGCTAAAACTATGACCATGTTATTCTTGTGTCTAATGGATCACTAACCCAATCACTAGCTGACTCAATGTCTAACAAGCCCAAAGAGGAGCAAGGGCTAGAGAGTTTGGAGGAGAATTTTCAACTTCTGAATAATTACTAGGAGAACAATGTGAATCCTCATCATTGTTGTCACCATCTAAAGTGGAGGAAGAAGATTCCTCATCAAGATTAGGAGGATTAAGATCCTTTGAAGAACTATCATCATGATGCATGCGCTCCAATTTGATAATGGAGGGAGAAGTGGTAAGAGAAGAACTAGAAGGGCTCTCTTGAAAATGAACACTCCTCTCAATGAAAAACTCATGAGTGGTAGGATGGAGAAGCATATATCTTTTGAAATCATTTGGATACCAAAAATATATGTAAGGCTTGCTCTGTGAGTCCATATCCTTTCATTTCTCTGTTGGAATTTGGGCCCACACAAGAGAGCCAAACACTCCAAAGTGCTTAATTTTGGGTTTCTGACTAGTCCAAGCTTGAAAAGAAGTTACCCCCTTCACAAATTTATGAGGAACTCTATTTTGGATGTAACACGCATAGTTGATGGCCTCTTCCCAATATTGAGGTGCTAAAGATTTGGAGTATATCATATTATTTTCCATCTCCTTCAAGGATATGTTCTTACGTTCTAAAAAATTATTCAATTGAGGATTGTATGGAACTGTGTGTTGCATATTGATTCCTTCTGAAGCACAAAACTATTCAAACTGATTATTAACAAATTCTCCCCCATTATATATATGAAAAATCTTGATGAACTTCTTATGTTTTTTCTCTACAAAAGCTTTGAAATCCAAAAATTGATCAAAGACCTTAGACTTCTGTTTGAGAAAATAGACCCAAGTGTATCTAGAAAATTCATCAATAAAAGTCAAGACATATCTATCCCTGTTGAAAGATGGTTGTGGAAATGGTCTTTCCAAGTCACTGTGTACCAACTCCAATAGATCTATAGCTCTCCATGCTTTTTTTATCATATTTCTCCTTTGGATGCTTACCAAGAATGCATCCCTAGAAAACTCCAAAAAATTGAATATAAGGCAACCCTGAAACCATGTCATGTTGACTGAGCTACTGTAAGTAATAGTAGTTCAAGTGGCCAAATTATTGTTGCCACAAAAAACTCACCTCATCTGTGTGAGTGAGTAACACTATCAAAGGAGAGTCAGGAACAAAGTGAGAAAATTGATATAGTCTACACTAATGATGTACTTTTCCCACAACAACTATAGACCCATTAGGTATTTCACTAATTACCACTATATCTGGAGTGAACTCAACTTGCTTTTCAGAACCTGTGTGAGTGATCTAATAAATAGATAGGATATTTGTTGACAAAGATGGAACACATAGAACATACTCAAATTTCCCTTCACCCACACCAACAGACCCTCTCCCATGCACTTCAATAGGAGTGTCATCACCCATTAATATGGTAGGTATAGAACATGGTTCCAAAGAGGTAAAATTATCCTCTGATGAGGCCATGTGGTGCAAAGCACCTAATTCAATGATCCAAGAATTTGGTTGTGGAAGAACAACAACTAGAGCCTTCCCCTTTCCTTTCCCCTTACTTTTTTTTGTGTACTTAGAAGACCCTTCTAATGAACTCTATTTGATTGAATCAGGCACCTTGATAGTGTTCTTTTCTAGAAGATTAGAAAGGTGGTCAATTTTCTTCTTCAAACACTTGTGTTCATCATGTCTAGGCCTCTTAAAAAAATAACACTTGACCTTATCCTTCTTAGGTTGTCCACCTTTTGATGAAGAGGTATGATTATCTACTTTTGAAGTAGCAGATTTTTTATCTTTCTTCTTCTCTCCTTGGTTCTTTTGTTTCTTATCTTGCTTGTTAGACCATTTCTATTCTTTTGTGCCCTGATTAACATCCAACGCATGTGTTTAATTGCACCCATTAGAACCAAATTTTCTTGCTCCCTAGTGAGTTCTACAGCAAAATCATCTTAAAAAGGAATTTTATATGTGGAACCTGGGGTACATTTGGTAGCATAGAATGTAGAAAAAAATACAAAATAGTTAGGACCAAGCTTAGAAAGAATACTTGAGATTAGTTGCTTATCATCCTTCTCAATTCCAAACTATTCTTAATGTAATCAAATGGCCTTCAATTTTCTGAAGAAGTCCTGTATAGTGTCAAAATTACTAGGACTTAACCCTATGAATTCATTCTCTAATTGATGACCCCTTAACTCATCCTGTTTACCAAAGAGGCTTTCCAATTTAGTCCACACTTCATTTGGTGTAGTGGCAGATTCAATGTGAAAAAGAAGGTTAGGAGAGATTGGCATGGATAGAGTACCAAAGGATTCATCACATTTATTAAACCATTTTTTTCCTTTCTATAACATCCTAAGGTTCAGTTTCAAGTCCCATTGTAACACAATGATATCCATATCTTTTCAAATATATTATCATCTTATATTTCCATTCAAAATAGTTACATGGAGTTAAAATTGGAACTCTAGATCCATCCATGAGAGTATAAAATAATGCAAAGAAGAAAGAAAAGTGTTAAGAAATAAGACACATGAGACACCCCCCTTTCCACTAGTCTCAAAAATCACCCCCCAAATATTACAATGTTGAAACTTTATGATTAGTGCTTTTACAAGGATTTTAAGGCTCTTAATAGCCAAATTACAATATTTTATAAAAAATAATTTTCAAATAAAAATATGAAAAAATAACTTTGCAGTTGTTTTTTACTCTGCAATATCTTTTTAACACTTTGTTTTTGAAAAATGGATTACAAAAGTGAAAGATATGACTTGTTGAAGATAAAAAAATGCAACAAATTCAACTTGTAATATCTGATTGAAAAAGGAAGAAATTTTTACTCAAACCTTCATGGATGGAAATTTCTCATTACTAGCTTTCCAACAAGTACTTGTTTGTGAAAATCTGACACTCGAGGAAAAAGTTATGGAATTTTGAAAAAAACTACAAAATATGCCTATGAAAATTGACTCATTCCTTTTTCTGATCTGATTTCTACAAAATTTATCAAGTTTTTGTAAAATATAATAACTATGTAAATTGTTTTTCAATGCTATGAATAAAACCTAGAAACCATTTTTATTGAAAACAAGTGGAAGCCATATTTTTTAAGCCAAAATGAAAATGGCTCCAATAAAAAATTCAAGTTTTTAACTTTTATTTTTTTTATAGTATCCTCCAATCTTTGATATTGGTGAAATAAGAGTCAACTTTTTTTTCTTAAACCTTTTGCAGTCTCTGGAAATGCTGAAAAAGCCTCCAATATTACCAAAAAGCTACAAATCACCCAAATCTCACAGGAACAGATATATGTAAACTAGATTGAATATATGCTTATTTTTCCTTTAAACTATTCTAATTGTCCAAGTCATACAAGGATGCAGGAGAAGAGCATACTTTGTTTTTAAAGAAAAATGTTAGCTTTCTATTAGTCTTAAATCTATCAAAAAATTAAAAAAACAATGAGCTATACCAGGCAACATGACTCTGATACCATGTTAGATTCTGTAAGAAGTGAGAACCAAGCTAGGATTTGATGTCAATCATAGATCACATGCAAATTGACTCAATAGATAATTGAAAATCAAAATAGTGGAATGAAGAGAAATATTAAATGAGATAAAAATAGAGACAAGGCAAGAGAAAATGCAAAATATTCTCAATACTGTCACCAATTGATCAGTGAACTAGCTGAACTAGTGAAGGTGAGAGGAGAGTGCTAAATATATAGAAAAGAAGGGAAAATACATCCAAGAGGTACATTAGCTCCTACTAACCATTAAAGGTGGGAGGTTTTACCTAATTGGGAAATGCCAAAACATGTGGCATAACCTCCTCAAGTGAAGATATGAGAGAGGTGGCACATAAAGCCGAAAGAGGGTGAGAAACCCAACTACCCCATAAACTACTCAAGTAAATACAAAATAGTGGTTATGAGAGGTGGCACAACAAGCGAATAGATAGTGTGTAAATCAACTACCCATGTGTGTGGAGAGAGTGACACATGTAGCTGATGTATTTTGCCACATGTCCTCATATTAAGCACTCCTAATAATTTAACAAATCTTAAATAATAATGTGTAGGAAAAATAAATAACCCCTAACTTAAGGAAAATTAAAAGCCCACACTAACAGCCTCCAATTAAAACACCCGATCCTAATAAGCCTTTACCTTCAAACTTTAGATCAAATTCCTATTGTTGTTATCACTAACAAAATGGACATGATACATAAAACTATAAGCATCTTAAACATATTGTGTAAGACCTCATTGATTCTAGTCGACTAAAAATTGCAAGTGTTAATGACCATGTAAATAAGTTTGTTTCCCCTCCTAGCCAAAAATTTCAAATCTTTACCAACCCCATGCCTAATCATAATATTTCATTTTTCAAAGCTAGTGAATCAAAGAAGAATGATGTGATGAATGTTGACACAAATGATGATAACATGGATATTATTGAACAAGGTACTATGGATACTATTGAACAAGGTCATATGGATACTGATAAACAAGGTCTTATGGTTGATATGGTTGTGTTGATCAAAACACAACCTCATAAGGGACAAACTAAAAAGTATCCTGACATTGTTGTCTCATCTAAAGATATACTTAAACATGCACCTGATGGTCCTCTTTACATAGTTGGTCAAATCAATGACAAGCCCACTAATGGGATATTAATTGATCTCGTATGTGGAGAGAATATGATCCCTAAAGAATCATTGCTTGTTCTTGAACTTTATCAAAAAACATATGATAAACCTAGAGCATGGATACAAGTGCATAATGGTTTTTCTTGCCCTATGATGGGATCAATCACCCTTCCTCTAAAAATTGCACCAAAACAATCAGATGTCTCATTCTCCATCATCCTGATGTGAGATCAATTATGTGTGAAGCTTGGTTATCCATGGCTACACTCCATGGAAGCCATCACATCAATTGTGTATAAATTTTTTAAGTTTCCCTTTGACAATGAAATATTTACTGTGCACCATAGTGGCTTTAAAAATGTGTCTTCCTGTGGGAATTTTTCATTGGATTTCTTTTGGCCCAAACCTATGGAGCCTATTAAACCTCATGAGGACTTCTTTTTCAAATCCTATCAAAATTTTAAGGTGAAATGCATAGCATAAATATCCCTTAGAAACATGCCTCAACCCATGATTGAGCCTCCTATCCTTGATGAAACTATGACTAAATGAAAAGACCTTCCAAATAAACAAGACCAACCTAAGATAGATCCTTTTCCTATCTCCTACAAATGACCAAGATACAATCAAAATAATCCTATCACGATTCCTAATATAAAAAAAAGTTTACAAAGATAAAGAGAAAGTAGTTGAACAACCTCCTATGGTTCCTTCCATTCCTCCCCTTAGGGAAGAAAAGAAACCTATGGTTGATAAACCTACACCTACACAATCTTAAGTTTTAAAATGTACAAAGAGAAACCTAAATGATAGAGAGTGTAGAAATAGATGTCATGCCATTGATCGAAGGTTAAACGAAGAGAAAAATAATGTAAATAAACATCCAAACTCAATTGAAGAAATACACAAGGAGTCTCCCTCTTCACCACAACAAAAAGATTCTATATCATAACTGTAATGTGAGCTAAATCCTTCTTTAGACATTATTATTTGACATCCCATTTTGATTAACTTGGAAAATGATGATGAGATTGCTAATATTGATGAGGAAGTGTATAATGAATTATTGAATACATTATTTTCCTCTTCCATGATTTTAAATGATAATTCTCCTAGAAAGAGTGTTGAACTTAGTGATACCCCTAGTTTGACGCTTGTTGTTGTCCTTTTGGCTAGTTTCCTACCTTTTGTATATGATGAACAAGATAGGGATGTGGATGACCTAATCATAAGTTGACTCGCATGTTCCTTACTAGCCTTGAATTTAGTTTCCTTTTCATGTTTCTTTTATGTGATTGTATGTGCATAATATGATCTCATGTACTATTATGTTTGATGTATCTCTCTCTTTGTGACATTCTACTATTTGTATCTACATTTTTCTCTATTTCTTAAACCTTTTCATTTTTCTTGTGTTTTACTATTTGGGATGATGCAAGGCATCAATACATTTAGGTCTCTTCTATGTTGACCTAAAATATTTTCCTTTATCTTTTCTTTGTCTTGTGTTTTCCTTTTGGGGATGATGCAAGGCATCAAGAAATTTAGGTATCTTCCATGTTGACCCAGAATATTTTTATTTACTTTCACTCTCTTTGTGTCATTCTTCCTATTCCATGAGTATTTGGGGAATGATGATGTTTTTGAGCTCTCTATCAACATTGTTTCAAAGACATACAGACACCAAATCTATGGAACCCGTATGTTATTTTTGGGATTTCATTATGGGGAAAACCCCATTTTCATGTGGTAGCTTAATTTTGAAACATATCGATTGGCATAGGGCTTTCCAAATAAGCTCTTGTGTCCTTATTATTAGAATTTATATTTTTCTACTTTAAATTAATTTCTCATATCATGGTGTTTATCAATTTTTTTAGATTGGGGGCATACAATGACATTATTCTTTTGTATTTCAATTACAATTCATGTTTCATTTTGTATTATTCTTACTTCATGTGATGCATCATTCGCTTTGTGGTGAAATTGAATGCGATGTCCCTCAAGAGCATGATTTTTCTTAGTAGAAATTATATTCACCTGAGTGGCTTGATCACATTGCATCCCCTAAGTTGTGAATTTTCTGTTCCTTGAGTGGTCCTCTCTTGGAGACATTAGGCACGATGTCCCCTAAGTGAATACCTTACATGAACTCCTTTGAACTTACCTTACACTATTTTTCATTTACAATATCTATTATATGGCCATCTCTACTTGCCTATGGAGCTATCCTATTTGTTCATGAGTGTCAAGCATACAAATTTTTTCTTGCCTCATGAATCTTGTTGTTCATGTTGTGTGGCACCTTATATAAGTTATTAGGAGTTATAGCTTTGGTATGGTTAGTGTATGGGAGCCAAAATTAGGTTTGAATTTCACATAGCCACTTGCTTGTTTGTGTGTGTGCATACCAGACACATGTATGTGTCTCTATAGGCTCACCTAGTGGACAACCTAAGGTTCAACTAGCCCTTGTGAGCATGTGTTTTGTTTTCATAGTGGACATAGTGTTCCACTTGTAAATTTTTCTTGGAAAAATAGCTTAGATTGGATCCCCATCATAGTGGAAAAGTGGTCGAGGCTTGATCTGCCCCTGAGTATGTGCAAGATCATGATGGGCCAAAAAGTGGCAATATGATGGGTATGTGGTTGATGATGTTTATTTTACCCAAAATTGATGAAACAAAAAGGGTTTTAGAGGAGATTATCAGATTTCCCCCAATATAAATTATGCTTTACTTTGAATTTAATAAGTAATTATTATTTATTTTCTATTTGAATTACAACTAAAGTCTTGATTGATAGGCTAATTGAAAAACATTTATAACTTTCAAATAGTATCACATTTTTTGAATCCAAAACATGTGTCACATTCTATGCTTTGCATACTATAGGATTATTAAAAAAATAAAATGAATTTCATTAGAAGTTTTGATCAAAGTTTAAGGTGGTCGGTTGAGCATTATCTTTTAATACTTTTTAAAGTGGAAAATTAGGAATTTAATTATTTACTTTGAAATTAAAAAAAATGAATACATCTATTAATGTGAATGTCCTCGCATTATATCTAAAATTCTCATATGTAAAAATATATTATCATTTTATTGTCATAATAAACAAACACTCTATCACTTATTTTTCCCACCACGGCATTGAAAATTAAAACGATCAAATAGATTTAAAAAAAATAAACCCAGAAGAAGTTTAGAAACTACATTCCAATTTTTCGAAGTAGATTCTCATCTACATATTTTGAGCACATGGATAACTTATTCAAATTTTTATGTCAAGTTTCCAACTCTGTGAATTTTTGCCACTTAAGGTCTTGTTTTTTCCATGATGATCCTACAAATACCCCCCTTTCTTTTTTATTTTTCTTTCTTCTTATCTCTAGTAGTGTATGCTTGTGCCTTTTTGTTCCTCACATCATTTACATGTGTTTTCTTTTGTGCTTATGTTGGTTTACCATAAGATCCCAATCCTAGGGGCTTGATCATTATTTTCTTATCTTACTAGCAGTGGTACATTTGGACCCCTCTTGATGTGAGTTTGTCTACTTTAGTGTGAGTTTGAAGCAAGTTCCTCCTCACTCTAAATTTTGGGATAAATTTAGTTTAGAAAAATTTATCCCTTTACATTTTCACACTTTTTTGGGCCCTCCCTACTAAAATTGAGCTTCTTTATGCCTTATTGGGTCCTATTTTACATCCACAAGAATTATTTAATGCATATTTCTAAGGATAATCCAAACATTGATCTAATGACCTATCATAATTCATGATTTTTGGTTGTGTATTCCAGATTTAGTGATCTGGGACTCATATACCACCTTGGGCAGATGATTCCCACCTAAGTCTCAGGGCTTTCGATCCTGGATATGACATACAATGAAACATTTCTTGAAATTTGTGTCCCAAGCCTAGGCTTATGGGAGTTCTTCACCCCAATTGGTGTCTAAATCCTACTTATCTTTGACCTATTTCAAATTCAATTCTTGGAAAGATTAAATATTCTCCTATATATAATGTTAGCTTGTAGTGTTGTAATTTTGGGAAATTTAGCATAAAAAGTATAAATACAAGGTTAATTCACATATTTTCACCTAATATTTTCAAGAGAGAATTCCCATAAAAAATTTATGATATCAAGAGCATTCAATAGCTGATTATCAAGTACTTGGAGATGCATTCAAGATTCAAGCATCGCGTCAAAGTCATCATGCATCATGTGTATTCTTTGAGCTAACCTTTGTGATTTAGGTTTTCATGATTGAAACAAGCATTCAAGTCAAGATCCATAGCATTCAATCAAAATTCAATATCAACATTCATACTAACCATTTAACATAAGATTGTAGTCTTTATCTCAAGGGTTTGGTGAGTTGCAACATTGCATAATGTTCATTCATCATTCCTTCATTCTATTTCATTTGATTTCAAGCTTTGATTAGCAAAATGAGGTTTGACCAAAGAAAACCCCTATCTACTAACAAAATAAAAATTTTCTCTCTACAAGTGTGATTGCAGATCTAGGTGTTTTTACCTTGAAGATCCTTTGAAGAAAAATTTGTGAGATAGAAGAAAGTTTTCAAGGTTGTAATAAAGTTGGCATCTTCATAGAAAGTCACCTATAGGCTATAATTCAAAGTTCTAGACTCAGAAATTGGAAGGGGGAGAAGCTACAAAAGATCACTAGAGGATTCCAAAGTTTCAAGAAAACCCTAATACTAGGACTAAATCACCACCTTAGGTGTATGAGTCCTAGTATAACACTTTTCAATCGTTTCTTGTAGATCCTTATTTACTAGTTGTAGATTCTAGATTCATCCTAAAACCCTAAACTCAGACTAAATCACCTAGTCTGGTGTATGAGTCCTAATACACATCAAAAGAATTGATTTTTAGGGTTTTCATGTGTTAGTTATCTTTATTTTTCTAGGTATTTCTCTATTTTATTATGTTTATCAGTCTGATTACATGCTTTTAAATTCCACTTTCTAGGTAATATAGTTAGTTTTTGCATATTTCTTACATTTCCTTCTTTCTAAGCCTTTCCTTAGTGGTGAACCCTCTTTGTTTAATCACACCCAGGTATGTGCAAGATCATCATGGAAAAAAAGGGCCCTTAAGTGATAAAAAATTCAAAAAAGTAAAAGTTATGCAACTTGACATAAAAATTTGAATAAGTTATCTACATTATTTCAAAAATATGTAAGAATGGAATCTGTAGAAATTTGAATTTAGTTTCTAAAATACTAGGTTTTTGTTTTTTTTAAATATATTTGGTGAAAGTTTGAAATTTCAATGCAGTAGCACTTAAATTTTAGGGAAAAAAGAAGAAGTAGGTGTCTGTCTCACCACCCTAACCATAATAAAATGATAATATTTTTTTATAATATTTTATATATAAGTAGAGGAATCATGTCTCGATGTGATTCATATTTTTTTGTAATATTTTTCTAAGTAAACAATTAATTGTGATTTTTTTATTACAAATTTTAAAAAATATAAAAACCTGTATGTTTGACCACCTTAACTTTGTTAAAAATTCATGAAATTCAATTTTTTTTAATCCTATAGAATGCGAAGCATAGAATGTGACATAGGTTTCAGATTCAAAAAATGTGATACTGTTTGAAAGCTATAGATGTTTTTCAATCAATCTATCAATCAAGACTTTAGTCATAATTCAAATAGAAAATGAATAATAATTATTTGTTAAATTCAAAGTAAGTCATAATTTTTATTGGTGGAAAGCTAAGAATCTCCTTTAAAAACCCTTTTTCCTTTCATCAATTTTGGGTAAAAAGATGTCCTCAGCCACATACCCTACACATACCCATCCTATCACCACTTTTTGGCCCATCATGATCTTGCACATACCCACCCATAGAGACCTTATAGCAACCCCTCTTCTCAATTGAACCATCATATTGAGATCTCTAGGGTGTCCTTGAATGAACTACAGAAAAATAGGAAGAGGACATCCCCGCTCTTTGCATGTGCTCCATCTCCTAAAAGGCAGAGGGCACTCTATTTCCATCAATTCACTAAAAAACTAAAATCCTCTTCTATTAAGGACATAATTTGTGAATATACTAGCAGGTTCCACAACCCACCAAAAGCAATTGATCATTGAGATAATTTTTGAATTCCATAATTTTTTCCAATAAAAATACTAAGGAGGGAGAGAAGGTTGCTCAGACAATTTGGTATAGGAAAATTTGACTGGGAAAACACCTAAAGGGTTGTAAGTCCAAATCCAATCATCTTCAATACTATGATAGAAGAGAATATAGTCACCAATTAGAGATTCCAAGAGAGGGGAGGGGACCAACTGATCAGTCTAGTTGTCCCCTCTCAAGGCCCTCAACCCAGATAATTGATCACTAAAATATTTCCACTTTGGGGAATCACCTCCCCAATCCATAATCATATAAGGAAATCCCAAATTTAGTCTTATAAGATCATGTTTGATTTGGTTTAGCTAAATGATAGAGGACAACACAAGTCCCTTTCCTAAAGCATCATCCCATAATCTAACCTTTTTATCATTATTGACCCTTCTTCTAATATTTTGTTTGAGATTATTTATTATTTTCATTATATTGTTCCAGATTGTCTACCCCTTAGGCTATTCTTGAGAAATGAGCAAACAACTTGGATTAACATTTCTCAGGTATTTATACTTTGCAATGTTAACCCAATCCTTAGTACCTTCAATCAAGTGGGAGCATACCTTGTTGATTGATGCTATTATTCAGTTGATTTTTTGTTGCCTCATCCTTGTGCTTAACATCCTTCCTTATGAATTTAGGATTCTGCTTCTGTGTCTTTGTCTTCTCAATAGGAGCTTTGGGTCCCTGAGTAGCTTTTGGATTCTTTGTTGTTTTAGCCCAAATTTGATCTCCCCTACCTTCTTTGGCTTTGACTACTTCCACCTTTCCATCAAGCTTTTGTTCTTTTCCCTTGCCATTTTTCTCCTTGATGAAAAGACCAACAAGACTACCTTGTTTGCCACTAATGGTTCTATTCCTCAAATGATAAGAACTTCTAGCTTGGGCAGCCAAGACTCTATTATATTTTGTAATCTTGTCTTATGAAGGTCTTCTTAAGAAAATACCATCATCTATCACATCCAAATTGTAAACCTCAACATCACTATCAACAACCTCATCAGAGAGAATTTTTTGATGATATGCATTAGCAACTTTCCTTTGATTATCTACATCCACTTCATAAGAGTCTTCATCAGAAGAGCATTCACTTTCAGAAACATCAGAGTCACCCATAATCATAAGTACATCACCATCCTCTTCATTTTGTTGATCATAGTATTTAGGTATGTCATCCTCTACTTCAACCATTTGTGCTACTGCACATTGATGAGAAGAATGTGGCATTTGGAAAATCATACACCAAGGAGTGTCCTAAACAAAATTTCCTGAATTCTTTTGTAGAGGGTAAAGAGGAACTTTATTTTGGGTGTTTCTCTGATTATTTAGAACAACATGCCCATTATACCAATTGATATTATATGGGTGATCTTGCAACCTAGGAGGTCTCTCATTCCTCTGATAATTGTTTGGTTGAGATTTCTCTTGTTTTATGATTTTATCACTTACAGTCTTCATAAAATTATCAATCTTATCCTCCAGAGTTCCCCCTTTAGCACCTAAACTCTTATCTTCCTTTTTTGAAATTTTGAAGAGTTTTGGATCATCTCTTATGCCAAGTTTACCAGTTTCTCTCCTAATATTTCCAATATTCCCTACCATCTTAAAAGCTTCACTTAATGACTAAGGATTCTTATCTAGCAAGCGATAACTCATTTTTGTATCAAAAGAATTGTAGTAGTTTACCAAACATACATGATCATTCAATTCTGAATGAGGAGGAAATATCTTCCTAGCCTTTTGAAACCTTGTATTGAACTCAACAAAAAATTCATTAGAACCTTTAGCAATATTATTAAATTGATTCAACAAAAAAATTCAATCAGTCTTATCACCATATTGCTCTCTAAAAACCCTCTTGAATTCTTCCCAAGAACCAATGCTTTCAATAGGAAAACTATTGTACCACTCTCAAGCATCTTCAGTGAGAGACTACATAAATAACTTCATCATGACATATTTTTCCTCTACCTCAAAATCATCCATAACATTAGAAAATTCCTTGAGATGATCTTTACCACTCAAGGTATTTTTACCAGAGAATCTGACTAGAGTAGGTCAAAAATATTTAGGGAAAGGGTTTGGGTAGCCAGCTATTCTAGTGAAGCATAATTGTTGGTATCTAACTACTTGGAGTGGCCTCATAGTATGTCGATCCCTATGAACATCTCTTTGCTCATCATCCCTTTTATTGTAAGAATGGCTACTATCTTTACCTTTCCCACTTTCACCATCACCTCCCACTCTCTTACTTCCTTCTTCATCCTCAAAATAAGAATTATCATTCTTGTTCTTTCCTCCACCACCACTTCCACTAGGAGTGTGTTCATCAGACTTCTTTTTATGTGACTCATCATTAGTATGTCCAAAACTTGAAGATTCTTGAGTAGTTGTGGAAATTTTTAGAAAAGCAATCTTCCTAGCCATCTTTACAAATTTTCTTCAAATCTTCTTGCAACTTTTCATTCTACAATTGTAATTTCAGTAACTCGGGATTTGGAGGTGCATTGTTATGAAATAACTTGCACAATAGAAGAATATGATATGAAATATGCTTCAAATACTTGATAACAAATGAGAATAACAAGCCACTTTGAGGAGGAAAACCTCCAAATATCTCTAATGAGAACAAACTTCACAACTAGATAAGTCTTAGGCCAACCTAAAAAAATAAATAACAATATATTAATGATAATATGGCTTAATAGAGAGTTAAGATAGCCACAAGCTGACTATTCATAACCCGATGTACACTAATATTAAGAGTGTAGAATGCCCCCCTTCTTCAAAGAAGCATTGTCCTCAATGCTAATCAAGTTTGGATTCTTTTGAATGAACTCCTCATCCTCACATGTGGAATCTTCAACTGGTAAATTCTTCTATTGGATGAGATACTTAGTGAGAGTTCTATTCCTTAGCTTCTTTGTGTGTGTTTCACAAATGCAGTCTGGTTCTGAAATGATTCTTCCTTCTTCATAAAGCTATGGTAGTGTTGTTTGAGTGGGAATATTATTCCCAATGACCTTCTTGAAATAATAAACATGAAAAACTGGATGTATCTTTGTTGTTGGTGGCAACTCTAGCTTGTAGGAAACACTACTAATCTTTTACATGATTTGGTATGGACCATAATACCTTGGAGAAAAAATATTATTATTTTTTTGTTGCTTTAGTGAGATTTTCTTATAAGGCTACAACCTCAAGAAGACCCAATCCCCAACTTCAAAAATTCTTTCACTACGATGTTGGTCTGCTTGTTGTTTCATTTGATTTTGTGCCATGGCTAATTTTTCCTTTAGTCCTGAAAGTACTTGTTATTGATGAAGCAAGTGGCCTTCTACTGCCCGAACTCTTGGTGACACCTTTATTGATGATGTGATGGAAGGAGCATGATATCCATAAAGTTTCAAAAATGGAGACATTTTTTATGAGCTATGAAAGGAAGTGTTATAACACCATTCTGCAAGTGGTAGTAATCTACCCATTGAGACTATTTCCCCAAAGTGAAACAATGTTGATAACCTTCCAAACACTTATTAAAAACTTTAGTTTTCCCATCTAATTGATGGTGGTATGAAGAGCTATGAGCCAACTGAGTACCCAAACATGAGAATAAATCTTTCCAAAAATGACTAGTGAAGATAGGATCACGATCACTAACAATAACCTTAGGTGACCATGTAGCTTTTGGATATTGTCCAAAAAATATTTTTCCACTACACTTGATGTGAAAGGATGTGATAATGCAATGAAATTTGCATATTTAGTGAGGCGATCAACTACCACCATGATGAAATTATGACCTTTTAGATTTGGGAAGCCCTATGATGAAGTCCATGGATACCTCTTCCAAATGGTGGCTAGGAATAGATAAGGGTTGAAAGAGACTAGGTGTCTTAATCTCCCCTTTATTCCTTTGGCAAACCAAACATTCAACCACAAATTTTTTAACATCAACCTTTAGCCCTTCCAAAAAAAAATCTTGCTTGACTCGATGATGTCTTCAAAAATCCTGAATGACCACCCACTGGAGACTCATGCAACTCTGTAAGAATCTTGTGTTTAAGAGTGGAATTCTTGTGGAGATACAAACCCTCTTTATACCAAAGAGTATATCCCTTCCAACAAAACTTATCTGAACTACTAGGATCACTTTTTAATTGTTCAATGAGATTACTTGTTGCAACATCATTTTTCCACTCTACTTTGGCTTCCTCCACCCAATCTACTTGTAATATTGAAGGGGCAAACAATAAGGCTTCATCTTTCTCATCCTTCCTTGAAAGTGCATCTCCTACAATGTTTTCTTTCCTTTTCTTATATACAATCTCAAAGTCATATCCTAACATCTTAGTCACCCATTTTTATTGCTCTTCAGAAGAGTCTTTGTTCCAAAAAATATTTTAGGCTATCATGATCTATCTTAACCTTGAAGTGTCTACCTAATATATAAGGCCTCCATTTCTTAACTACATGGAGGATTGATAGCATTTCCTTCTCATAAATAGATTTTAGTTGATTCTTACCCTTTAATTAATGACTCTCAAAACAAATCGGTCGACCTTCTTGCATGAGAACTGCTACTATCCTATTTCTAGAAGTATCACATTCCATAATGAATTCCTTGGTGAGGTCAAGAGTGACAAGCATTGGAGTTGTACACATAGCCTCCTTTAATCTCTTAAATGTTGTATTGGTAGACTCATTCCAATGAAAAGAATCCTTCTTCAATAGAGTGGTGCGAGGTGCTACTATACAACCATAATTCTTCACAAATCTTCTATAGTACCTTGTCAATCCCAAGAAACCCCCCAGTTTCTTAATCATTTTTGGAATAGGCCATTCCATGATAGCCTTAATTTTGTTAGGGTCCACCTTTACTCCAAGTATTTGTAAAACTAAGTTTCCCAAATAGTCCACCTCTTTAAGACCAAAAGCACACTTGGATGGCTTAGCTTAGAGTTTATGATCTTCAATTATTTGTAATGCTTGATCCATATGTTGCAAATGTTCCTCCCAAGTCTTTCTATAAATCAATATAACATCAAATAATACTAACAAAAACTTTCTCAATAACTTCTTAAAAATGGAATTCATCAAACTTTGGAATGTAGATGGTGCATTGGTAAGACCAAATGGCATCACCAAAAATTCATAATGACCCTCATGAGTGTGAAATGCTATCTTACAAATATCTTCCTCCTTAATCCAAATTTGGTGATAACTAGATCCAAGACCTAACTTGTTAAAATACATAGCTCCATTCAATTAATCTAGCAAATCATCAATGACTAGAATAGGAAACTTATCTTTAATGGTGTACATGTTGAGCACTCTATAATCTAGACACATGTTGAAAGTATCATCCTTCTTATGTAAAATCACCACAGGTGAGGATTAAGCACTTTGGCTATGCCTGATAATTCATGCCTCTAGCATCTCCTCAACATTTTTTTCTATCTCACTCTCTTGTATGTGTGGATACTTGTAAGGCATGATGTTCAGTGGTTGGCTCCCTGAGACTAACTGTATGGCATGATCATGATCCCTCTTAGGAGGAAGTCTTTTAGGAATATCTCCAAGTACAACTAAGTTATAATCAATTATAGCTTGCAAATCTGGATGAGTAGGAGCATTATATTGAGAGACTTCTAATGAACATAGGTGGGCCACAAATCCATCCACTTATTTCTTAAGCAACGTTTTCATTTTATGAGAGCTTACCATTTGTGGGTATTTTTCCTTCAACCCCCTTAGCTCTACTATCCTTCCTTCTGATTGAAATCTCATGAATAGTTCTTGGAAGTTCATCTCAATCATTCCCAATGTAGTAAGCCATTGTACTCCCAAAAAAATATTTGTTGCACCCATGGATATCACACACATTGGGGTATCAAGTTGATAATCTCCCATGGATAATTTAATGATATGAATCTTCCTTGAAAAAATAAATATACCACCATCTATAATCAAAACCTAAAACTTTGGAGCTGGATATATAAAACAATTTAAGCGAGTAGCTAACTTTTTGTTGATGAAATTATGAGTACTACATGAGTTATCAACACTATTACCTTTTGCTTCTTTAAGAACCCCACCAGCTTGAGAGTTTTTGGAGCACTGAAACTTGAGAGTGCATGACAAAAAATGATTGGTTGAGAATGACATTGACCTTTTGAAATAAGAAGATTTGTAGTGTGGAGAGTGATAATTGTGAAAATTTTAATTTTTAAATAAATTTCTTATTTCTATTCCAATTCCTCCAAATTTTTTACTTTAATCTCCTTTAGTATTTCTTCAAAAACCCAATAAAAATTATACTCCAATTCAACAAGATGTGTGATATATGTAGATTCCAAAACAAATGTGTAGAAACCCTAATTCTGCAATAATTTGCTTAATTATGCTCCAATTCTTATAAAATATATATTCTAGCTTCTTTAATATGTTATTTAAAAACCCTTTAAAAATCATAATATTTTTTTTCCAAAATTTGAAAGATATGCTCTTCCCAAAATTGCCTCCAAAATTGAGAAAAACCTTGCCTCTACGGTCCCAAGATCATGCTTTGATACCACTTGTTATGAAATAACTTGCACAATAGAAGAATATGATATGGAATATGCTAAAAATACTTGATAATAATTGAGAATAACAAGCCACTTTGAGGGGGAAAACCTCCAAATATCTCTAATGAGAACACACTTCACAACTTGATGATGAAATAAGACTCACAACCTCCTATATATAACTATTTATGCCTAGGATATCACCTAGGTTGACTTAGACACACCTATATAATTATTAAGCTGACCTAAACAACTAAATAAAAATATAATAATGATAATATGACTTAATAGAGAGTTAAGATAGCCTAAAGCAGACTATTCATAACCTGATTCTATATATATTAGATTATATCTATTTATTATATAAATAATAGAGTCATGCATTTAAATATTAATATTATTTATTAAGATTATTCATATAAATCTATTAATTATAATAGATTATTTATATAGATTCATTCATATTAGCCTACAAGGACTAGGAATAGGCTAATTCCTCAAAACTCCATTGCTTATGAAAAAGGGGACATTATAGTCTGCCCTCCTTGAAATTGCTTGTCCCCAAGAAATCTCAGCAACAAGTATGACTCTTCTCCACTTGGATCCCAAGTGAAGATCTGTGTAATGTCCCAAACATCACCAAATAGCTCTTGCAGAACTAGCACAACCTCTTGAATAAACTCAAATCCAAAACTATGATGATAAATTTGATGCGCCCATATTGTTTGAAAGCCACCACCCATTGCTTCCCATTGTGTCACTTTGATACCTCCCATGTTCAAAATGCAGCAAGTCCCCAAGTTCTGAATCAAATGGTAATCATCATGAGAGAACATGAGAGAACAAAGTAGAAGACCTGCTAAACTCAGAACCACCATCTGAAATCAGAAGTAAGTCACCAACCAACAAGTAGATAGCTACCCTATCATATGAAATAGGTAACCAATTCAAAGATGAGTTGTAGGTGTCTTCATTACCCTAGAAGGATAACTCTTGAGTGGCTGATCCACTTAGAGTGTGATCACCAATACCATCATTCTCCTAAAAAGAATGATCAATCTCCCCACCACATGAAGAAACCTCAAATTGTACCAAGTCCTTAGATTGCTCAAACTTATCATCTTCATCACTAACATTAGAACATAGAGTGGAATTATCCTTCATTTGAATGAGGAGTCTTCGAATGTTATCTATTCCTTTTTTTCTTTCCATGTTGGGGAGATTGACTTTTTCTTTCACTTCTTGAAGACCTTTTAATATCTTCAATGTAAAATTCCATAAAATTAGTCTTCATGTCCACCAATGAGTGTAGGGTTGTCATCAAAAGATGATATCATAACATTGGGTTGTTCATGTTCACAAGCTTCCTTTTCATGAGGTTTATGATGCATCATGTTGCTATTCTCAAACAAATCTATGATGACATCATGCCATTGTAAAATTCCTTCTTCTTCATGTGAAGACAACACACTAGTGGCCACTCCACTAAGTAGAGGATCAAATTCTACATCCTCCTTAATATCCTGGGCCTCCAAATCACAATATTTTTCTTCTTCATGATAGGATTAAGTATTGCTAGACTCATCCAATGAAGCATTCCAAAAACCCATATCTTCATGTGGCTACTCCACAACAACTGGTTTGTCTTCAAACACCACTTGCTCTTCTTCAGCCTTGAAGTCCTCCTGAAGTCTCTTGTGCCCAATTTATTTCTTCCTAGGGTTAGCTATAACTGGTTGTCAATTGTTGCAAACTCATTATAGAGATTTATAGATGCCTCACTTGTAGAGACCTCTTGTTCTTCCTTCCGTTTTCTTTGTGATATAGAATTATTAGAAATGGAAGTCATATATCGAGATAGATTGTCTCTAGTTGTAGGGTTTCTAAGAAATTTACTTATTTCTACAAATTCTTTCAAAATCCTATTCATACTTTTGTCCCACTTCTTTTGAGTACTTGAAATAGCCATGATCAATGCCCAACAAGATGGCAGGAAACCGCTATGATACCACTATAATG
>VDFB02282460.1:0-15815 GCA_007258455.2 Sequoia sempervirens | reverse complement strand
CAAAATGAAAAAAGTTGAAAAAACCTTAGAAAATTAGAGATTTTTAAAGATTTAAAACTTGTTTCAAGCACCCTTTATTGAATACAACACAAATAAAAGAAAATTTGATCACATACACAAGTATACAATGATCACATAAGTATAAAGTACACAAATTGTAGTTGCACTGCTGAAGGAAATAACATACTTTGATATATAAAATTAGTCAAATGTATACAAAACTCATGGAATATGAAATCCATGACATCAAATGTTCCATACAAATATGAAATATCAAAAGATTCAAAACAATAGCTATAAGTCTATCACTCTATGCCTATGGCATAGTGGAGCCAGCATCCTTCCTACGAAGGCGTCTAAAGGTCCAGGATGATGTTGCAGTTGCAGCCATAGTCTCTGCCTGTGTCTGAGTCCCCATACCACTCTCACCACCAATAGCTATGTCTCCTCGTGCTCTAGCCTCCTCCTCAGCCATGGCTACAACCTCAGCCTCTCTCTCTGCCTGGTCCACCCAATCAAGGTCCTCGTCACTAAAGACTGTGTCTGTAGCCTCAGTGATCCACTCAGACTATGGATCAACCTCCTTTAAATAGATCGGGGTGTTGTCGTGATCAAAAGCCTTCCTATATCTGAGCTGAAGGTTGTAATGAACATATACCAGGTCATTCATCCTCTCCACTGTCAATCTATTGCGCTTCTTGGAGTGAATGTGCTCAAACATACTCCAATTGCGCTCACAACCGGATGAACTACATGGCTGGCTCAATATTTGTATGGCAACATTTTGTAGGTTCGGTGTATCAGAACCAAACATCTCCCACCATCCATCTGAGATGAGAAAAAGAAACAAAATCAATCTAATTTCAAGTTTCAAGTTCAAGTTCAACATTTAATAATAAATTATAATATAAAAAGATGAAATTATGGCCTTAAATATATTTTTACCTAGCATTAATGTTGTCCTACTATCTTTGCACATTTGATGTGCAAAGAAGTCTCCTCATGCCTTAGTGAAGGCATCTATCTCCTGCACTATCTGTGTAGTAACAGCGGGCAACATTCTCTCTATCATCGAGTAAAGCCCACTAAGAATTTCTCTAACTACACGGAGATCACAGCGAAAGTGGAAGGCCGGATTTAGGAAACATGTGGCTGCATGGATGGGCCTATGGAGTTGGTTTTTCCATCTCCTATCAATGATCTCCCAAATGGGACGATACTTATCATAAACTCCACCATAGACTGATCTAATGGCCTCTTTGGCCCTATCCATGCCCTCATATATGTATCCCATTGCGGGCTTCTCCCCATCTACAACTCGTAGGAGAACTAGCAAGGGCTCAATAAATTACAAAGTGCAAACATGTTTTGCAAATAAGTAAGTGTGTCTGTCAACGAAAATGAACAAATAAAAGTAAGATATGATTAAAAATTAAAACATAATAAAGAATTAAATGTTACCTTCACAATCTCATCTGCTAGTGTCCAAAACCCTGCCTCATCAAATATGCAATTAGCCACAACAATCCCTGCAGTGCTTGTAGAAAAGGATGAGGAAGACCACTCCTCACTAGCAAACATGCGCCTCAAAGGTGCCCTTGACCGAATCAAGGATTGCAACATAATAAAATTTGATGCAAATCGAGTGATGCCAGGACGAGACAACTCCCTCAACCCCGTGTATTGCCTCATAAGGTTAAGCACCCATGCATGATTGTAAACAAATTTGCAAATGTTTCTTGCTGATTCCATACATGTTTTTATCCATGGGAGCTTGCCAAGATCCTCCATCATGAGGTCGATGCAATGGGCGGCACATGGAGTCCAAAATATAGTTGGGTGCCTCTCCATCAATAATCTACCAGCAACAACATAATTTGCTGCATCATCTGTCACCACTTGCACTACATTTTCTTCCCCCACATCGGCTATCACCTCCTCTATAGCCTCACATAGGTATGTGGCATTTTTGAATTGGGCAGAAGCATCAATGGACTTTATGAAGACAGTGTCACCTGAAAAAATAAGCAAAACTAAATTACCAATTATTCAATAAATTAAAAACATAAATCAGCCTTATTAAATTATTAATCACTAAATCAAATTCAAATATCAATGTATTAAGGTAAGTACAATTACCTCCAGAGGAAACTAGAAAGTTCAACAGCGTCCTATTTCTCCTATCGGTCCAACCATCAGTCATGATGGTGCAACCAATCCTCCTCCATCGCACACGCTGCTCCTCTAATTGTGCTTTCACATCCGCCACCTTTTGAGTCAAAAGTGGGCCCTTTAATTCATCTTCGCTGGGGGCTTTGAACCCCGCCCCACATATGGTTATTGCATCAACCATGTTTTGCCAAAAAGGAGACCTAAAACATGTCATAAAATGAAAAGATTTAAGTTTTTAACTTTAAATTTGAATTCGATAGTGAGATACATCTAAATTCTAAAACAATAAAATTTAAATATAAATTTTAAAACAATTAAACGAAAAAAGACTTACCTGGCTACATGGAAGGGAATGGCAAGAGGAACCAAAAATTTACAATTGTTTTTTGTTGCATCAGTGGTATCCTTGTTCCAACCCATGCTCGCTTACTCGCTGGGGAACCAGAGTGCGCGTGGTACAAAATATGAGTCCAATTCTATATTTACGTAACTCTAGGGCTAATACTAATACTCGCCAATTACCACTAGCAAGAGCAAAGGCCACCAAGACTAGGAGTACGATAGGAATAGATGGTGCATGGTGAAGCACTAGCACAAGCACTAGCACTAGGACGGTATGGAGGCATGGAAGAAGCATCTCCAACAGCACCAAGTCCCTGTCCAACTCCAACACCTGCCAACTCCTCCCTCTGTTTCTTTCTAATTTCTTTTTACCTTTCAAAATTTTCTAATTGCACTTGCACTTCACGAACAGCCTCAATAGGTGCTAGGGTGCAGCCCACTGCATCATGGATGGGTATGCGTGCAAGGTGGTATTTCAATCTATTTATGCCTCCATGATATATTGTTTTGCAGTATTTACATTTTGCTTCTCCTCTTTTCATTCTGGGAAAGATTTCAGCATGTTTCCAAGTAGGGTCTTTTCTGACTGGGGTTTGAGACATTGTGAAAATAATAATATGGTTTGATTTGCAAATGAATGTTGCTACAATAACAAGTAGGGTTTGTAAAATTATTTAAGTTGCAAGTAGGGTTTGTAAATAAAAATGCAAACTATCAAAATTTAAAAACAATGATTTTACAAATTACAATGAATTATTTGTTAAAAAAACACAAAAAAAATTGTTAAAATCAAACTTACCTTTTTGATTTGGCTTGGAATGCAATGCAAACTCCTCCCAATCACTAGCAATGAACTTTCAATGCGCCTCCTTAGCAGTATGAAGCTTCCCAAATGATATATGACCTTGCTTTTGTTTTAAACAATTTGCTGGTTGCCCTCTCTTCTCCTATTTTTCTTCACAACTCTCTCTTCTCCTCCTATTTTTCCAAAAAGAGTGAAATCAGGTTGCTTTTAGGGTTGAAGAGAACATATAGAACAAAAAAACTAACTTTAACTTTAGTTTTATATTTTTAGTGTTTTAACTTCACGCCACAAGGCCGGTCCCATGCTCTCGATTCCTCGATTCGCAAGTCCGGGCGAAGTCCATGAGTCCGTGAAGTCTGGTGAGTTCACTGACTCAAATGAGTCCGAGTCCAGTTCTAGACTTGGCCGAAGCTGGCTAACGACTCGCCTGAAGTCATGGCGAACTGGGCGGTAGTCTCAAGTATAATGCTTTGGACTTTAAGGATCGATCCGTTGAATGTAGCCCGGAGCTTATCACGGTTTGCGGCAAAGAGGACAATTCCTACGAACATACCTATTCGAACACATTGGAATAGTTTGTTTGGTCACATGAGTTGCAGAATGAAAGTTGCACTACTTTGCAACTTTCCATTGCTTCCATTTGACACCTTTTCCATCAACTCAAAACTGGACACCTATAGGAAAGTCCTTACCCGCAGATGTTCAAACCGAGGTTATTGTAGAGAGCCCAAACGCGATCCCATAGGATTAGGATTGCAGCTGGTAAGCATCATGGTGTCCGAAAGTAACTCCTTAAGGCCAAGTTTGCGTTCCATTTTTCCTTTGGGATCCCTTAAGGATCAACCGGGCTAAACGATTCTGAGCTGCATTCCGCGGTTTGCAAGGGAAAAGAGGACCATTCCAGTGTAAAATGCCTATTTGAACGCTATGGAATATCTCATTTGGTCACACGAAAGTTGTAGAAACAAAATTGCACCACTCCGGTAACTTTCCATTGCTTCCATTTGACACTTTTTCCATCAACTCGAAACTCCTGACACCACCTAAAACCACTATGAGATAAATCCAAAATCGAGAGGCTTACCAGAGGGCCCAATGTGATCCCATAGGATCATACAATAGTTTCTGCGTCACTTGCTTGAGCAACCTCGTGCTGAAGTTTGCAGCCATTTTTCCCTTTGGACCCCTTAAGGATCGGACCGGCTGAACGTGAGCTCACAAAGAATTCCGCTGCAGGTTTAGGTGAGAAAAAGGACCATGCCTACCATGAACATGCCTATTTGAACACATTAGAATAGTCTATTTGGTCACACGAGTTGTAGAACGAAAGTTGCACCACTTTGCAACTTTCCACTGCTTTTATTCGACACTTTTTCCATCAACTGCAATCTGGACACCACGGGAAAACCACCTCCTGATAGCAAAAATAAGATAGGCTATTGTAGAGGGGCTCCAATGTGATCCTTCCCATAGGATCGTATTGCCAGTTTCTAGCATCACTTGTCCGGTAACCTCATAATCGGGTTTGCAGCCATTTTTCCTTTGGACCTTTAAGGGATCGATCCGGCTGAACGTATTCTGAGTGATTCCGCATGTTTGGGTGTGAAAGAGACCATGCCTAGCATAAACATGCCTATTTGAACACGCTTGGAACAACTCCATTTGGTTTCACGAGTTGCAGAATGAAAATTGCTTGCACTAGATGACCAAATTTGCTTCTAAGTGCTAAAACACTAAATCGGGTGTAACATGCAAACCAAAATGAATCTTTATAGGATAAATACATTTTAGGGTACCCATTTTGGGCATTAAAAACATATATCAATTTTAGATACACTTGTTTTGGAACACATGCCTGCTGTCCCAACTTCTTTGCTTCTAAAGAACCCCAAACATGTAGTGAGTTTTGCTTGTTTTGTGTGGATTTTTCTTAAAGAGGCACTTAGGAGTGATGAAAATTGTTGTAATTAGTCTGTACGAATCTGAATCAGGGCTTTGGGGTGAAGGGGTGAGCCTAGGTAATCAAAATCCTAGTGTGATCAACAAATTAAGCCTCTTGGGGACAGTGATACATTGGTCCATGGTTGTTCTTCCATCCACTGTCAAAAAGGTGAGACTTTGGGGTCTTGTAGAGGCATATCATAGTTGCCTAAATTCAGTAGTTTGAGCCTGGAAATGATGGAGAAGATGTTTGTTGCCATGGTAGATGGGAATTTTTCCAGCATGATGAAGTTGGCAGAGCAAGAGAAAAAGGGATGGAAGTTGAACAACTTGTTCAACAACAAGCCTTGTCAACAGAATCATCAGCACAAGTTGCTCACAGCTAATCAATGCAAACTCTTGATGCACCTTTGGTTGATTATTCAAAGAATCCAAAAGAAAGGGAGAGTGTGTAAGAGGAGACTATGAAGAATGTTCCTAGAGATGAGGAAGTGAACTAACACTTCCCTTCTCCCCAAATCAATCAAGGTGATGAACAATTTCCTAAAAATAGGCTAGCATTAATTTTTATGATGAGAACTCTGTTCCCAATGATGTCAAAGTATTAGCTTGTAGCTAGTTCATGGATGATGATACCTTTGTTACTACAAATGACTTTAGAGACTTCATCATCAAAGTGAAGAAAAATGAACTTAATGAAAAATTGGATAATGAAAAGGAGTTGACCCATCTATGTATGAATAGGTCACTCAACAAGTTATCTAATAAATAGATTTTCATGCTTATAGAATCACTTTGGAAGAAGGGAGGAGATTAGTTAAAGAAAGTGGTATTCTTGTGTTTCTGATAGGGAGGGGGTTGGAGGAATCAATCACAAATTCCTGCTCTAGGTCTTGCTTGCAAGACCTCCTTGGTGTTTTGGCTTTCCACCTTAACCTATAGGACCCTTCTCAAATTTAGGTACCCCTGGTTCATCTGGCCAACCCCACTTCTATCACAATTCCAGCTACCAAGCTAGCCTTGGTGCAATGCTCCAACTCTTCCTTAGCCCTTAATCAATCCTAAAGTCTAACCTATCCTCAACTCTCCATTAGTTCTTGCAGGGGTGTGGGAATGTCTTTAATGGCTTCAAACCAACCTCCTAGGGTACTTGAAGCTTCAATGGATTGATATAGCATCAAGACCTGTGTAGGATGTAGAGTGGTGTTTCTAAAAGCTTTGTGTGTCATTAGATAGTCGTTTTATTCATTTTCAAGCACTATTTGTAAATAACTTGGATCCCACACTGTTGTTGGTCTGAACTAGGCAGTCTTGAGCAAATGGAGGTTTAGATCACTTTCCCACCATTCAATTGATGTGAGAACAAGTTGACAGTTTGAAAACAGCCAAAAAATGGCTTAAAACCCTAGGAAATGACCATTTTCAAGTTTAAGCATTGTACAGACAGTTAAATCTTAGGACCTCAAAAATATTTGAGAGGTGTTCATATGGGACAAGGACCTTGAAGAAATATTTAGGTGGTCTTTTGAAATGTTTGAGTAATAACCAGTTGTTTTGGTGATGGAGACGTAATTGGGGGTCATGGACTAGTAGCCTTCTTAACCCTAGATGAGGGTTTGGTGAAAGCGATGAAAAGGTGGATTTTTGGTGAACCTTCAAGAACCCTAGGAGGTTGGTTTGAAGCCATTGAAGACATCTCTACACCCCTGGAAGAACTAGTAGAGTGTTGAGGATAAATTAGCCTTTAGGGTAGATTAAGGGCTAAGGAAGAGTTGAAGCATTGCACCAAGGTTAACTTGGTAGATGAAATTGTGATAGAAGTGGGGTTGGCCAGATAGACCAGGGGTACCTAAACTTGAGAAGGGTCCTATAGGTTAAGGTGGTGAAAAAAAACACTAAGGAGGTCTTGCAAGCAAGACCTAGAGTAGGAATCTGTGATTGATTCCTCCAACCCCGTCCCTATCACTCTTCTTCTTCATCATTGTCTTCTTATTCTCCTTGTTCTCCTCGCCTATTCTCTCAAGGCTATTGATCCTAGCCTGCATAGCTTCTCTCTCCCTTCTCCATTTCCTCTCTTCCCTTGCTTTAGCCTTCTCTCTTGCTGCTTCTTGTTCTCTACTTTCCCTTCTCTCCCTTTCCAAGGTTTCCCTCAACTCCTCCAACTCTCTTGCTAACTAATTTTTAGGTGCCATTGCTGATTCTTCAATCCCTAAAGGACCTACTTCTATCAAGCCTGATAATTACCTTATGATGTAGAGGATATGGGACTCCAAAACAAAACTCAAAGGCATGAAGGTTTTTTCTAATGAAGTAATCTCAACCATGTTCTAAACATCTAAGGAAAGAAGCCTCAAAGTGCACTTTATGACTCCAATCTTTCTCCCTATGGACTCCAACCATTGAATGCCCTTAAGGGACACAAAAATTTGTCTTGAATTTTTTCAAAGCCCCAAACTCTAACTCAAACAAAACCCCACTTTTCCACCTTTACTAGGCTTCCAGCCAACTAGGCCTCCAATGGTGTTTTTTTGACTTTTCTAACAACTTTTCCAAAAGACTCACCAAAAAAATGATTGAATTAGGTGTTTTTTGTGATGCTACACAACATATTGATAGCACTTGTTTCAGACCAAACCTTTAAAAAATCTGCTGTCCCACCAAAACTAGCCTAAATAGCCCCCTTTTCCAAAGAAACCCTATTCAAAACTTATCACCTGACCATGAAACTTTCTACGGTATCTTAAATTGTTCCCAAACCAAGTATTTTCCAAGTTTTAATCTCCTATGACACCCTTAACTTGCTCAAACACAAAACCCTCACGAAATTGCTCCAAAAACTAGGGCCTCTTGAAAAATTGATTTCCACACACTTCCAAAATCTTCTCTTTGACTTTTCACCATTAAATCATCATTCCTAAACACCTTGAAGGAATTTGAAGGAATATTTTAAGTATGACAGTCAATGAATAGAAAAATGTTAGAGAAGCAAGGGTTTCAAAGACCTATTAAGAAACCTTATGACAATTCAAGGCATCATACAAACACAATTTGAAGCACACCATTGAATGAAAGGATATAGAGTTTAGAGGAGGTTTTCCAAGGGAATTTAAACTGAAATAGATGATAATGGAAAGATCACTAGTCTTAATGTCAGAGATTTGAGATGTGTTCAAAGTACGGCAATGTGATGTAGAAAAGGAAGAAATATCTCAATCCACGCTCAACTTGAAATTCATTTAACAAATTCTTGTTTCCCTTACAATTAGGACTCTCTTTCCCTTCATAAAACCTTGAAAGGGAAGACTTGCCATTGTTGTTTTGATTGAATTGATCACTCAACTGATGCAACTTGATCCTCAACTTGAATCACACAATCAAACATCTCAACATGACTTGGGGATGATGTAAAAACTCTTCACACAATAGAAAATGACCAAACAAATAGACCTTGTGCCAAAACATCCATTCTTCCATCAGCTCCTACCACGAAGCCCATGTAACTTTGCAACATTCACCAATAGGATAGTCAAATAAAAGCTGATTAAAAGGAATTAACTTGAGGAAAATGAAACATTATTTTAGACTCCTAAAAATATCCTCCACAAGTTTCCAAAAGCATAGGATCAAGCACCCACCATAAATGTATCAAAAGATTGACTTACAAGCCATAAACGAGGCTTAACTAGGCCTGCATAAGGAAGTGTTCAACCTTTCAAGGCACACCCAAACACCCATAATTCCTTTAAAATATTCTAACAGGTTCTCCAAGACCTATTCCATGCTTTTCATTCATTAGTATTGCACAAATACTCAGAAAATTATGAAAAGTGCATTTTAAAGACCATTTTCATGCATTTACAAGGGAAAAACTGACCTAGGGCATCAAATAACTTTTGCAAACCTCCATCTTTCACTCTAAAACAAATTTGAACATGAAGAAGGGCCTAAACCTAACATTCTACCAAGTTTTACATTTTTTCCACGGTGGAAATGGGAATTATGACCATTTTGGTGACCAAACCCTTGTTTTGTAGGGTTTTAGACCCTCTTTCACTAAAATTGAAGTAAATTTCTTAATACTTAATGAAATCAATTCAAATCACCACCAAAAGAAATTATTCTCTACCCTCTATCAAACCATATTCATTATAGGGCTTTACAATCTTTCTTTGCCGAGGTCACTTCCAATTGAGAGATAGTCAAAACTCTTGGAAAATCAAAGAGAAAAATAGAGTTTTTAATATTCAAATGCTTCAAAATTCAATCAACCTTACTTCTAGCCAAAAGGAGGCCTTATAAACTTTTACATCATTTCCAATGACCCTCAACTATTTTTTTTGAAAGAGGCCATTGGTTAAGGAATTTACAACTTAAATGATGAGTTTACACAAATTACACTATGACAACATTGCATTTTTGAAGCAATTTTGACTCCTATCATCTAAGACCCAAAAATCCATTCAAATGACCCTGAAAAAACCTTATTACATCATCAAGACATTAAATATGGATTTATTAACATAAAAAAATGAGACTTACATACAAATTTTACCATCAAGTATAAATTAATAAGAGCAGTTGTGCATATACTTACAAATTAATAAGAACAGTTGTGCATATACTTACAAATTAATCCAATGAACCATCCGGGTCTGCTCTACTCTTTATTGTGTCAAGTATTGCCTCATGGTCAGACTCACGGACCTTCCACAAGGTCTTGTTCAAAGATCTACCCTTATATTTGGTCAAACGAACATTGGATGCCGACAAGGTTTGAGTAATGAAAGAATCTTCACGATCGTGTCAAATTCCTCAAACAACCAATGTTTAACACTCTTATGTGGGTACCTTCTGAGCCACGTTCCAGTAAGAACAATTGATCCTATAGGGTATTCAATGTTTTCTCCATCTACAATTGGGGCTTCCAATTTCTTTTTTGCCTCAACACAATGACACAAGTAATAGTTTGTACCTTCTTCGTTGTCTTCATTTGCAATAATTGCATAAACATGCCCTGCATTTGTATGTGTGCCATATCTATTGAAATTAGTCAACATTATGAATATAGTACAGAGTAAGATAACAATATGAAATTTCAAATACTAACCAAGTAGATATATTACCTGGTTGAACTAGATCTGATACATGGTCAAAGTCGACTGATGATTCCATCTGTGTTAGTTCCAATGCCATCGGAGGGCGATACATGTGAAGTGGGCTAAGATAACTTGTCAACCATTTGTCAACCCACTCCCTTGACTCACAATCATTCCAGGCTTGCATTGTACATGAAGAACAAAAGCATGCCATCTTACGTGTATCGATACTCCATGAACCTGCATTTGAGCTAAGGAAAGAGTGCAACTCACTCGATCCTATTAGTGTATAACAATCCTCATATGGTGCAATGTTAGTATCATACATCAACCAAAAAAAAAATCTATGAAAGGCGAGAGCGTGCAGCCATTACACGGACCATCGAAGAATTACACCACCACTAAGGCGATTGATCTTGCATCATCAGGCTGAGCCTTTGTCTTGATACTTTAACTCTTCTCATTTTACTTCTTCATTAAACAAATGCGTATGCAATAATCTTATGAAACATTGAGACCTCATGTTTGTAACATTGCATCTCTTTGGTGAACCGGGTTGTAACGTTTATAGACGTATAGTCGTGATGTGGCCTCTGGAACCAGTCGGTTGTAGGAACATTTGGAAGCAATAACTGCGCGAACTCTGGAGAATGTGTCGCGATCATCACTAATATAATGACCTCCCATAAACCGCTTCCTTTTGTCCTATGTACTATTGGTTGCATGTATGAATACTATGTGCACAAATATTGAAACCTATGTGGAGTTGTATCGTGAATGCACCTCACTTATTTGTAATTTGTAGAGTGTAGTTCTCTGCAAAGTCAACCACTGATACTATGTTGCCAAGTGGAAAGGTGTCCTTGCATAGCTTGAATTGCGTGTCTAGCCATCGGGCTCTATGGGTATGCCTTGCATACTCATACACTAGATTCTCACGAAACATGGACATGAACTAATACACTGGAATTTTTTGAATAACCAACTCACACCTTTTTGCTTCAGACCCATCTTTTGTACCATATGCCACTGTTTTATACTTCCCGAACTCTACTAGTTTTTGTCCCACCTCATATGTGCTTTCCATATGTTGACATACTAGCATTCATTGCAAGCCACTGCAATGCTCGCGTGAACCATCCAAGCATGTTGTCCTATAGAATATTTGGCCATCCTCTATTTCACATAAAATTTTTGATAAGAACTTTCTTGAAGATTTTGGTGGGGCTTCTATGCCACAATCCTGGAAAACATCATTAGTGTGCAAATCTAAACATATAGAACGATAAACATCAAAATTGTTAGAGAATTCAATATGGAGTTTACAACAACAAGTAGTGTGTGTGTGATTTATCTTGACATAAAAAGGTTTAATCATTTCAAAAAATCTTTGAGAAATACTAATTTGAGGATAATCATTTTGAAATTTATGAAAAAATTGGGTTTGAGTAGTATCCAAAAATGCTGGATGTAGCTCGTTTGACTCTGGAATTCTCCTTCTTACGACATCCTTTTGATTCGGAGATGGCCTTGTATTATTCTTCCAATAATCTTCAATTAGTGTTCTCAATGCTTCAACAACTTTTTTATCTTTGTGTGGCAATCTCCCCGAGAATGCCCATAATTCATTTGAATTGGTGCCCTCAATTCTTTGCCGCCTTTGAATGGATTTTGATAAAGTTTTTCTACTCATTCCCACTTGTTCACTTATCTTTTTTAATGAGGCGAGATCTCTTTTTTTGATAGCTTACCACAGTTGATGTAATGACACGTCGTGTGACATTACTATCCTTTAAGCGTGAGGTCTTACCCACAGTGTCATAAGCATCCATTAGATTCTTAACAATAGTGTTTTCACTTGATGCATTCGATGTTCTCAACCCAAGAGTCTTCATGATGTTTCTGTACTTTAAACCCCACATCATTTGAACAAATAGTTGACATATTGCAGTCTCATTTAGCCTTTCAAAGAAAATTTGCCAAATCTTATCAGCATATCTTCTACAAGTGCGTTCTAGAATCTTACCTTCCATGTGCTGCAAAATATCGTCATCAATATTAATCAAAAACTTTGGATTTATACGCAAAATTCTAGGTGGTGTTCTCTTAGGTACATACATCTCTACATTACCAATTTCATCAATATTTAATTGAGGTGGGCTAGATTGCGTACCTTCGATCGAGGGTGGAATAGAAGACATACCTTGAGGTTCACATGGGGATGATGGCGTACCTTGTTCCTCAATTCCAAGTGATGATGTACTCTCAACTTCAGATGTGGTGGAAGGTGTCCAACCATACTCACTTGTGGTAGATGGTGTCCCTCCATATTCACTTGTGTGTAATGGTGTCCCTTCATCTTCACTTGCTGTAGAGGGTGTGTCTCCAACTACGATCTGCATCTACCCTAGTACGACTCTTTCGCATTCGTTCCCTTTGTGCTGCCAATTGCTTTTCTCTTTTTGACGGTTGAAGTTCCTCTTCAACTGGCTTGTTTTCATCAATCGTTCCCAATTTTTACTTTTCACGATATTCCCTCATCCATTTGTTATTTTTACCTCTTAAGGCTTGGAGGTTATCATCCAGTTTTTCCCTTTACGTTCATTTCTTCGGCATGACGAATAATTTTACCTATAAAAAGTGCTAAGTTGTCAAATTAACTAATTAGAAAGCTTTGGAAGCATAACTCAGTCAAAACAATATAAACTGTCCCTATACCCAAGTAGTGATGCTATTCCATTACCACTATGCAAACAAGTTTGTCACAAATCTAAATACAACTATCACTATACATACAAATTCCTTAGTCTTTAACATCAATACGGTATTTGATCTTTAGAACTCCATACCCTAAATTAGGTGAATCCCACAAATCAATACTCTGTTTTGTGAAATAAGTGTATAAACTTTTAGAGTATGTTGAAAAGGATCAAAATAGGCCTAAGAATATGTAGAAACAACGAAAGGAATGTTGTTAAGTGCTTGGGAGTAGTCTCATTTGTTATTCCATAGTTGTGTCTATGCTTGGTAATGTTTTCAAGGTAGATTGGTGCAGGAGCACCTAGGTTGATCCCCCTTTTGTTTGTCAACAATTTTGGCTTGTACCTGATCTTAGCCAAATCAGGGTGTTAGTATGTTTGATTTGGACCTTAGAAGGTCTTGTTTTTGTGTGATGGGTTAGTCATTAGGACTAAAATCATCTAGGGGTAATCATTGTGATTAAATGTTGCTTTATTTAGCTTTAGACAGCTTGTGTTAGAAGGTAAGGCATTTAATGTGTGCTAATCACATCTAAGTTGTTAGAAGATGCCAAGAGGCAGTTGAGGCAGTTGATGGTTTGGAATCAAGGAGGTTGAGATCCTAAGATGTAGGATGATGGAAAGAGTTGCAAAAGTTGTTGTAAAATTGCATGACAACATGGTGTTAGGTTGCATGCAGTTTAGTTGTCATTGGATTCCCTAGAAATCAGGAATGTGGGAACGATCAACTTCCCTTGAAATAGGGAAAATGCATCTAAGTAGGTGTGGTGACTTGTAGATAGGAGTTAGAAGCATTGTAAACAAATTTTGGCTTTGTGTGAATAAGAAGTTTTTGCAGATTTATGTGTTTTCCCGTGTGTTTTGAAAAACAGAGATAACAAGGCACTGTATATACTGATCTAGCATTGTTATTGAGTTCATAGAATAGTCTAGAGCACCTTTCATCTTACATTCAGGTTACTTAGAGTAGATTTGTTGATTTGAATTCATAAATTAGGTTGTAGAGGGTTTTTACTTTTGTTTTGAGCAGTTAGAATTAGAATGGCTCCCCCATAATCTCTGACCATGGGATCTTCCTAAGATTAGGTGAATATGGAAGGGAGCCAAACAATTGTAAATATTTAGTAGTAGGAAACTCAAAGAGCCAAGCAAGTATTTGTAATCTCAAACCCTAGGCGAGCTAGGACTGCCCGGTTAGGAGTTTGAGAGAAGAAAAGTGAAGAACTTAGGCAGGGGTTACAAGTACTGTACAGAAAAAGTACACTTCTAGGTGGGATATGACCAAACACAAGGATACCATAAGGATTAAGGTTTGATCAACCCTTTTGAGTGAGAAATTAGCAAGTGATCAGAAAAACCCTAAGTATTAGGTCTATTAGCCCTACTTCTCCTTGATTGTAGGAACCTACTGTATGGATGAGATTGGGGTTTGAAACCCTATGAAAGATTTAAAGTTCCAAAAAGGGTGTCTAGAAATCAAGTTTAGTTGCTAGGTTGTTTGGCAGGTTTGGGCAAGAAAAGCCAAAAACTGACTGGTAAGGGCTAGTAGGGAATAGGCCACTTCAAGAAAAAATCTTGAGATCGGGTAGATTGAGGATCAAAGACCCTTCAAGATGCATTCAAGTGAATGTGAAATGCAAGAAAACAATGTCTTTAACACCCCTGCAAGCAGTTCAAGATTGATGGAGAAATTGGCACTTAGATCCTTCTAGGTGTTGGAAGAAGATAGCAGATTCAAGAGGTGTTTGTCCTCCAAGGTTAAGCACAAGGATTGAAACTCTTGGAACAGAGTTGTAGCAGAGCTTAGTTGATGAACTAAGTCAAAATAGAGCCTAAAAGTTGACAGGTTCTTGGTGGAAGGCAGAGTGAAGTCTTCTAGTTGGATAGTGCAAGCAAATCTTGGAGCATCATACACCATAGATTGTGAAAAATTTGATGATTTGGGCATATGTTTCCAATATATGGCAATGGTGTCTTGAATGCAAAGTAGTCAGAGTGTGTCTATACTGATATATTGGAATATTACAATCTAAACATGATGAAATTGGTATCTTAAAGGTCTGGTGACAATGTTAAACTAATGTTGATTGTTGTTGTTACAAATGGTGTTTAAGTGAAGATAGGATGATGGATGTGTTTATTTGAGCAAAGATATCTTAAATGGTTGGGATGATGTTTGATTGCAGGTCTAAGGAACAAAGGTGTTTGATTGTTTTTTCCTTGAAGGGGTTAAGTTGAGTTGATGAATGATTGTTGTATTGCATCACAAACAAACAATTTGATCAACATGGAATAAGAAAAACAACAAAAATGAAAGCAAGCCATAATAGAATGATATAAAATGTACAAAGATTTCACATACCTAAAAGGAAAAGTTTCAAATCAAGAGTTCTACCCAATTATGCAGCCTTTGCTTCTTCCTTCCTCAAACTCCTCAAAAATTTGACTTCTTCAAAAGCTTGTTCCCCTCCAAATTTCAATTTTATATCAATTATCACTATAATTCAAATTTCAATTGATATTATAAACCTCTCAACATGAAAACTCTGTTATTTCATGCAAAGGTAATGGAAGGAACATTCAAAAGGTGGTGGAATCTCAAAATCATGCATGCACACTTCACTCAATCACGAAAAAGCTATTTTTTGTCGCAAAACCAGGAGAATCTATAGAATGTGGGCCGACGTCATGGGTATATTG
>VDFB02282459.1:0-34629 GCA_007258455.2 Sequoia sempervirens | reverse complement strand
TCGGGGGATTCGGCAGCTCGAATCTTGGCATAAATGTCGCCGCTATAGAACTTCCTTGTCCTTACTACAAGAATGCCGGAAACGAGAGACCCCACTAATGAGTCCACAGTCATTATGATAAAACTCAGGCGAAGACATTCGTGTCTGATACAGGTGAGTTTACTCTGAGAAGGTGCCGGTGCATGAGCCGCCTGTAACAGACTTCTGGAAATTGACGGAGATTGAAAATTATGCAGCTGTTTTCTAGCCTCTTTGTCGTATAGATGTCAAGCCACTGTTATAGAGAGAATATAGGATTCCATTCGACTGGAAGTTGCTCCAAAATCGTAAAGAGTAGCATAATGCTTGAGCCCAAAAAGCTCTGAGATAATGGCAAACAAGACATGCAATTGAGCTTCAAAAGACAGGCCTATAATGACCGAGGATATATACAGTGAATTGATTCATTGAACAAGCTTTAGAAACATTCAATATGAGTGCAGTTTGCTAGACTATAGAACCAAGCGTGAATCTCATTGCAATCTGATATGCCTTTTAAACATAAATTAATTATCAGTTGAAGAGAGAAAACAAAATTACGGGTATGACCGTTATGTATTCATTTCCAGCAACGAATTTCATTTCGTGCAATGGTTTACCTTATTTTTTTGCAAACTTTCAACTTAAAATATTCTTATCTTCTAAAGGTGCATATCCTTTAATGTATTTGCTATTAGTAAAAATGTTCCCCTCTTTATATTTCCCCTCTTTGAATTTTCTCTGTATTATTCTAGCCAATCTTAACGGGGGATGTTAAGGATTAATATTGTCTAGAAAATGGTAGAATGTTTCTATAGTCTTCCATAAGTTAGAACATTCCTGGAGCTGTTCTAGAAAAGTACATTCTAAGAGCTATTGTAAATGAAAAATAGGCCCAAACTATAACAATATAACAGCAATAATGAACATAGAAAAGACAGGGTAAAACAGAGTTGAATCACTCGGGAATTTATATTTTATCTAGCATTCAGTACATCCAAAATGCTCTGATACCATGTTAGAATTAAAACATAGCTCTGATACCATGTAAGAAAAACAGGCCCAAACTATATCAATATAACAGCAATAATGAACATAGAAAAGATAGGGTAAAACAGAGTTGAATCACTCAGGAATTTATATTTTATCTAGCATTCAATACATCCAAAATGCTGTGTCTAGCAGCTATCCGAATGTTGTGTCTAACAACATTCCGGATGCTGTACCCATTAGCTCCCCACAATCACATATATATAGTTACAATTTCCTTGCTGCCCGGAAACTTCTAGTTTTCTAGATAATTCTAAAATCTGGAAACTTCTTTTTTTTACAACTCTTGGAATGTTCTTTTCTAGAACAGCTCCAGAAATGTTCTAACTTATGGAAGACTATAGAAACATTCTACCATTTTCTAGACAATCTTAATCCTTAACATTTGCAACATTTTGTTTCAACTTCCCTATTTTCACATATAGTAGGATGTGCTAGAGACACTGCTTACAATGATTTAAAATTCAAAACCCACCTCCCTGCTTATGCCCCTGACTTGCTTAGCAACTTTGTTGTTCAAAATTTACCACTTCCCTGCATAGGTGCACGCCTACGTATTAGTGTTGCATTTTTTACTTTGAACAAACATTGTCACCTTGCATGGCATGTGAGAAGGATTTTTGAAATTACTGTTGGATCCTAAGCAGTTTGTGGGTTGAAGAAATGCCTTTGATGTTGAATAGTTGATAGATTAACAAACTTACAACTATATTTTATTATGTTTATTATTATTTGACCATTCATATGTTCTTTTCAAGATGCACACAGAAGTAAAATATTTTTCTTAAATTTCAAGTGTGTCCAGTTCTACCATGTTGGGAAGCAAATAATCCTTGTACAGACTCCTTTAGTAAAATAGGCAGTTGAATCCTTTTGCTCAAGAATTCTACTCAGCTGTATATCCAATTCTTCCCTCTTACCTATGTCAATAGAAGAGAGAAAATGATGCCACTGAACACAAAGAGAGAAAATGTATCGATTTTATGTATTTTTTCTGTGTTTTTACTTTTTATTAAAGTATCAATCTGTATTGTTTTGGTTAAATCTCAAATAGATCTAGTAGTAATACCAACCAAATTAAATAGTATCCCTAACAATGATAAGAATACCCAACATTTTTGGAGATGCTTAATTTTGAAAATCTTCAAAACAAATATAGTCAACACACTCATCCAGTAGTACTTTCATTTTTATTCTAAATCTAGACATCTAAATTTTATTTTAGTACCAGAGGTTTATAGAAACCCTTATTCTACTTTACCAAAAAAATAAAATCCCTAAAAGAATGTCAATCTCAAGATTCCAGCGCACAATCAACCTTGAGAATTCAATATAGGAATAGCTTTTGGAAGTGGAGGAGTGATTGCTAGCATCGATGGTAAAAGGTAGCTTGATATCAGATGGAGCAACTGTTATAAATGAAGGAATTACAAAAACACATAAATTGATGCAACAAACAGAGATTAAAGACACAAGCAGATTTAATGTTGTCCCATACTCCTTTACTGATTATTTGTTTCCCATCCATAGAGTGAAAGAATGAGCAAGAAGATATGCCTTTGAAGCAGTTGAAATAGGCTCTAATAATGGCTAGGCAAGAGTAATAGAGTATGTCCTGCATCTTCCAGCTGCAATATATTGTACGAATGCCCAGTGTCTCCGAGGGAGAGTTGTGCAAATGGAAGGCCTTCTCTTGTTTGTTGGGAAGTTAGCTGGAACTAGCCTGAGTCAACTATTCGCACTGCACATTTTGATCCCTTGGTGAAAGCAGCAGCCTGAGGTAAATTCATTGCTGCTGTTATGTGTACATTTCGGGGCTGGTTGAATCAAGAAATGTACACAAAACAGCAGCAACGAATTTACTTCAGGCTGCTGCTTTCGCCAAGGGATTAAAATGTTCAATGAGAATAGTTGACTCGGGCTGGTTCCACCGAACTTCCCAGCAAACAAGAAAAGGGCTTCCCTTTGCACAGCTCTCCCGGGAGACATAGTGAGCATTCGTACAATATACTGCAGTTGGAAGACGCAGGACTTACTCTCTTACTCTTGCATCGCCATTCTCAGAGCCTATTTCAACCGTTTCAAAGGCATATCTTCTTGCTCATTCTATGACTCTATGAATGGGAAACAAATAATCAGTGTAGGAGTATGGGACAACATTGAATCTGCATATTTTAATCCCTTTGTGAAAGAAGCAGCCTGAGGTAAATTCATTCCTGTTGTTTTGTGTACATTTCTTTGATTCAACCACTCTCTGCACTGCAAAAATTGCAGCCTCATGTGGGAGAAATTACTAAGTATTCTAACCGTAAACGGAGAAGACAAGGGTTTATGTGAGAAGCCCTCATCTACTCTGATGAAGAGTCTTAGCTAGAAGAATTTAAGGGCAAAATGAAAGTTCTTGATTTGTGTTTGAAGTGGAACTAGCCAAGGAAAACTTGTCACATGCTAGGACAACTCCTATGATAAAAAATATTCCGAATAGATTCTAGGTATGTCAACTATTCATTTTACGGCTTAGACCAAGTTATTTCAATTTAATCAACTTCGAAAAGTTCTTCATAGACAAATTTTATATTCAGTAAGATCTACTTTGCCAAATAAGCTAACACGATTTTAATCAAATGGTTTTATAATTCCTGTTGTTTTGTGTACATTTCTTTGATTCAACCACTCTCTGCACTGCAAAAATTGCAGCCTCATGTGGGAGAAATTACTAAGTATTCTAACAGTAAACGGAGAAGACAAGGGTTTATGTGAGAAGCCCTCATCTACTCTGATGAAGAGTCTTAGCTAGAAGAATTTAAGGGCAAAATGAAAGTTCTTGATTTGTGTTTGAAGTGGAACTAGCCAAGGAAAACTTGTCACATGCTAGGACAACTCCTATGATAAAAAATATTCCGAATAGATTCTAGGTATGTCAACTATTCATTTTACGGCTTAGACCAAGTTATTTCAATTTAATCAACTTCGAAAAGTTCTTCATAGACAAATTTTATATTCAGTAAGATCTACTTTGCCAAATAAGCTAACAGGATTTTACTCTATATGGTCAGTCAAGACAGTCCTCTCCAAATTTTAGATAATCAGTGCAAAGGATGTAACGAAAACAGCTCAGATGCAGAAGAACCAATCTCGGCATATGACTTTGTTTACCTTCCCATAGATTTTAAGTATAGTAATCAACTTCTCTCAATGTACTTCTATCATTAATTTTATTAGGTTTCAATGTATGTTGAAGTATTTTTCTTCTTGTGTGGAGAAAAAGGCTAACCTTAGGTACGCCTTCGTTAATTTTACATTAGCTAAAGCTACTTCAAGATACTTCAACAATTTCAATGGTCAGTTCTATGTCAGCGTCTAAATTAGACATGATTCTACAGTTGCGGAGAAGCGGTTGTAATTTGTGAGGCCCTTGAACGAATCCGCCCAGTCCGACAAAGGGATCGATCTTATTTATTTGAAAAGACATTTGTTTTTAAAGACCGTAGCCAACGAACATAAGGGAGATCGCTATTTCTTTCATAGTAGTTGCAGTATTTTTCTAAAATGTTTGAAAGATTAAGAGACCAGTAAGAGTAGTAGCTCACCATTTGATTAATGGAGTTCGTAAAAGATTTAGAATTAACGACAGCAGTACATTGAGAAAAATTCATTATCGTACTTAAAATCTATGGGCAGTTAAACAAAGTCAAACGCTGAGATTAGTTCATCTGCAATCCTTGTTGCTTTCGTTTCATCTCTTGCAGTGACTGTTTAAAATTTGGAGAAGTCTGTGTTGATTAAAAAATATATATAACAGAATCATGTTAGCTTATATATATGGCAGAGTACATCTTAAAAATTTAATTTATGAACATAAAATTTGTCTGTGAGAAAAGTTTTCAAATTGATTAAATTGAAATAACTTGGCCTTAAAAAAAGTAAAATGAATAGTTGACATACCTGTATCCATTTGGAATATTTCTGATTAACTTTCATTTTCTGGCTGACGACTCTTCATCAGAATAGATGAGGGCTTCTCACATAAACCCTTGTCTTCTCCGTTTATAACAGTTGCTTCATTTGATATCCAGCCACTTTTACCACGACATAGATTAAAAAGAGCTATGCATTCAAACTCAGAAACACATCTAAGATATTTCCATATGTGGCCTAGCTATAGCTCTCTACAGAGTTTGCCAAGCAATTCTCAGGGTTACTTGTGCGCTAGAATCTGGAGATTGACATCCTTTTAGGGCAACCTCTGGTACTAAAATAAAATTTAGTTGTGTAGATCTAGAATGAAAATAAGAGTACTGCTAGATGAATGTGATGGCTAGATGAATGCCGAGCTATATTTTGTTTGAAGATTTTTCAAATCAGACATCCCCAAAAATATTAGGTATTCTATCATCCTTACTGATACTATGTAATCTGGTATTGCTGCTAGATCTATTTGAGACTCGACGAAAGCAGTAAAGAAAAAAAAATTATTGTCAATTAGAAAAATATGTAAGAAAAACTTAGGATCTGGGAGAAATTAAATAGATTAATTAAAAGAAAGCATGAAAATAAAACATAAGAGTAATACATTTTCTCTCTCTGTTGAGTGGCATCCTTTTCTTTGTGTCCTTGACATGGGTGAGAGGGAAGAATTGGGTAAGAGGGAAGAATTGGGTATACAGCTGAATAGAATTCTTGGGCAAATGGATTCAATTGTCTATTTGATCACAGATGAAATCTAATCCGGCCAGCCTCCATGATAACTTTAAAGTCTCAGCTGATAAAAACTCTAATTTCGGCTTCTCTTTGAATTTCAATTATTAGTTATAGAATTCTCAAGAGCCAAATTTAAAGGCTAGGATACATTGATGATGGATGGTCAAGATTGATTGAGAATTAGGGTTAAGCTTAAACATGTAGTCTTTTAACAAGTGTCACATGAGGGATAAGATGGATAGGATTAAGAGGTGTGATGTAAAATGAATGGATGAGATGAAAAGTTAATTTGACTTTTGGAAATATGTGAATGGATAAGATAAAGAGATCTGAAAGGGACACTTGTACATGACGGAAATATTAGATTGTGATCCATGTGAACAAGTTTAAGGGCTAAGATTAAATAGACAAGGATAAAGGTGAATGTGAAATTAATTAATTAAATAATAAATATTTATTTGGTTAATATGATAAGGGTAAATTAATCAAATAAATATTAAATAATTATTTAATTAAAAGTTAAGATAAAATTAGGGAGAAAGATAAAATTAGTTAAATAAATAATAAATATAAATTTAATTAATGGTTTAGGATAGGATATAATAAGATGTGGTTGGATATAATAGTGATTTAACATTATGCATCAATTGTTTTGTTTTCTAAGGGTTTAAATATTGAGTTGTTGAGTTGAGTGGTTTTATAATAGTGTTATTTATATCTTTAAAAGATAGATTTGTAAAACGGATATTTTAAAAATTAAAGTAAAATTTAAATTAAAAACAATATTTTCACCTTTAATTATGAGGTTAGCTAGGTTGGTCCTCAATTTTATAGAAAAATTGTAAGTGTAATCCTCAAATTATAGGGTGGTGCGAGATAAATTTTGATGGGATCTTAGAGGAAATCCAAGAATATTTGGAATAGAATGTGTGATGAAATATCATGGACATTCGATTGGAGCCACTTCAAACAAGTGCTACACAACATTGAAGTTCCTAAAATGTACAAGAATAGTCTTGTTTTTATGATTTGTTGTGTCTGTTATGTTTTAGCAATAGTGTTGATATTTTAATAACTTAATATTAATCTTGAAATTTTTAAGATGGTGAATTTGTTACAAACAAGAAACATGTATTGTCCTTTCAAAATTAACAATATGTGTATTCAGGTAAAATACAATAAACAACTTGCCCTGCTTATTATGAAATACAACGAATAACCATACTTATTATGAAATACAACGAATAACCCAAAGAACCTATGGCAACCAAGTAAACTAATTGTAAAGTTAACAATTTACAATAGGCATAATATCTTAGATACGTGTATGATATACTAAATTAGGAAAGAAAAGAGAGTGTGGTCCTCACATACAACATGATTCTGACCCCTTTTTAGAAGAGGGTTATTAGGCATATCTCAAAAAATTAGAAGAGGGTTATTAGGCATATCTCAAAAAAATTAACGGAGTGTTTGTCAATAACATCTTGAAGATTCTTGGAGATTCACTGGTGGAGATAGTGGTAGGTGCAAGAAAATAGATCATGAAAGTTGAATATCTCTTTTTAAGTAAATTTATCATTTGGCAGGAATTAACATTCATGGAGATTTCACTTGTTACTTGGAAAGTTCAAATTCTATACATTTTGATTAAAACTTCATGAAAAGCTACTAGAATTCTATCTTAAAATTGTTGCATCCACGGCTCCCGCTAGAATAGCAACCATAGTACTATACAATGAATAATCACCCACATGTATCTTAATGTTGTGGCACTTACCTAAGCAATTGATTGTGTCACCATTTGATATCATAAATTGAAATTTTGGGGTTAGATAAATAAATCAAGATAGATGCGCTACCAGTTTGCTATCTATGAACCTATGGTTAGTACTAGAGTCAATCAACATTGTAACCTATTTCTTTTTTTAGGAATGGATTTTTGGATAAAGCATGATAGGGATGGGTGGTTGTTTGATTGATACTTTCCCTTGTTCATCATTAGTTTCTATAAATTTCTTGTTCTCATTCGATGTGTTCTCAATATACAATAGATTCTTTGTATTCTAATCTACTTTTGCATCTAAAATACAATCTTTTGTCATTTTTATCTTCTATTTGGTGAATTTTCAATCTAGTTGTAGACAAGTCAAATTGACATAATGCATTCAACTAGGTCATATTCATCCATTCGGAAAATAAATCAAGTTTATTTATGAATCTCCTAAGGTCATCAGCTTAAATCAAATAAATCAATCTTATCATCAACCTTTTTAATCAAATAAATCAAACATCCATCATCATGCATATTCCATCCCTCTTGATTTAAATATATCAAATATCTAAGTCAAACAGGTCAGACTCATCCTAATCATCATCCTAGCTAATTAATCCTAATCTAATGCTAATCTCACCCACTTGCATTCTCTAGATATCTCCACTTGCACAAATAAATCAATTTATTGATTTATTAAATCCAAGATTTTCCATCAACATGGCATTTATGGGGAATATTCCCTCAACTTTGAATTCAAAGGCAAGTTGATTTGTCTCTCCAACATTGCATTTATTGCTCATTTTCTTGTCCCCCACTTAGCATTTACTCTCAAATTTGAATTCAAATTTTCCCTCTCATGGGCACTCTTCCCAAATCTTGCACATACATCAACCAATCACCACTTGACAAGTGTCCTTCTTTCGTTTGTCCAATCTTAGTCCCACATTGGTCTCTCTTCAACACTTAGCATTTTGAAAATCCTTAAATAGAAGCTTCAACTTTGAGCAAATCCTCCAGAACTTTTAAGCAAGGTTACTCTCTTAATTTGAGAACTCATCTTGTCCATTTATCATCTCCATATCCATAGCAATTTCATCACTAGTTTATCAATCAAGGATTGGGAAAGGGTCACTAGCACATTTGACACCAATCCACTATGAGATACTAGTTTGATCATTAGAATGGTGCCTTTCTATGTTTTGCTTGTTTCTTTGGCATCATTCTTGTGATTAGATGAATCTTATGGGGGATCTTTTATTTGCTTTGGTTTACCAGCAAGAAATACTAAGGGGTTTTTGTTTTTGATCCAATGCAGATTTAGGGTCCTACAAAATGGCGCTAGAAGGAGGGCTTATCTAATTTTAAACATATATTGTTTAAATATGACTATTGATGTATATTTTAAGTCTGCTTTAATCCTCTTTTAATCTTCTTTCTAAGCATACTTTGTTCATGTACTTCAAATTTGTGCTTTCATTGTTCAAATATACTAGCATAGATCCCTCCATATTTGGTGTGTATTGCTCAAATTTTCTGATCTGTATTATCCACATTTACAAGTTTCATGAACTAGGGAGCTTGCAATGTCACGTCATTCCTGACCACATCACATTGATTTGGACTATATAATCCCACTTAATGCTGTGAGCATAGTAGTCACTTTTCTCTAGTTGCTGAATATATTCTTTGTTTTGTTTCCTTCAGTAGCTTAGAAATAACTTTTGACAGTGAATTCGTGATTGGCTGTGAAGGTATGTATTTGATCAAGAGTTTTGTACATAGCATCTCGAGGCCTTAAATCTTGACTTACATCATATAGTAGAGCCAAATCAACACAGTCACTTTGCCGCCAACAAAGATTTGAACACGCTGAACATGTTGAAGCGCCACACACTATCTTTGTATATTTTGGGATTCTGCTTAAACCAGCCACGCCAATCCCACTACTCCACGGGTTGAAGAAGCCTAATAGAAGTTCCAAAGTTTGTTAAGTAGATGGCTATCAACAATCAATACTCTTGAGTGTTTGTATAGAGCATTGTGATACACACAATATGCAAAAAGGGGTTTCTTTATTGAGATTTGTGTTGTGCTCTCAATGAAGAAGTAGTGTATTCTTCATGATATATGATGCTAACCAAACCGTGCCCATAATACTAGGTGATGGATAGGAAAGGATAAAGGGAACATCCAGCGACCACCACTGTGACAGGAAGAGAGCAAGGAAACATCAGAAGTGTAAAGTTAGGTTGTGGAATTCCCTTTTACACTTACCAGTTGCATTGAAATTTTCTAAATCCTTTTCCTGCACGCGTATTCTAAATTCTTCTATCCTTCATGCTTTCGTTGGATGTTATTTAGCTATTCCAAAGCTCCCATTTTGGCGCGAGCATACTAGAAAATGTTGAGGAATTCGCTTCACACCTGCTAATTGCATGATAGTTTTTTTTTGTTTGTTTTTTTCATTGACCTATGCAGGAAGGTGAGGGGGCAGACCCTTAAATTTTCCAAGCAAGAAAAGAAGAAGAATCCTAGAGGCCGTGCTCACAAATGCTTGCAGTCGTATTCCATCGAGGCTAGGCATAGGCAGAATGATGCCAACTTGAGGAAATCTTGAGGGGAAGATTCTCGGGTATACGGATTGTTATCAATGCTTGCGGACTTCTGACCGAGAAGACTAAACTTAGCGTACACTAATAACATTGCATTTGATAGTAGAAGGAAACTCTGCATTAGGAAAGACGTTTTCAGTTCATTTGGTGAAGGGTGACATTGGAATTGAGCGTCGAAACCAAGCAAAGACGAACATTAAATTTGAATATTGCTAAAGCATTTTTTATTGCTTGGAGATTCCAATTTACGCTTTCATTTTCTATTTGAAATCAACTCACATCTCTTTTGGGGCTCTTAAAAAGAACACTTCAATTTTTCGTTGCAAAGGGTTAAAATTGAACCTTGGACACCTACTAGATTTCGTTTTGAGGTTAAGAATTGAACAATCAAACTCACACTTCATTTTGGTGCTTAAAACAAACTCACAATTGCTTTGAAGGCTATAAAATGAACAAGTGCTTGAATTGTGTGATTTTGTCTTGGGTGCATTTTGAGTGCGTATCCTCTCCCCTTGCGGTCCGTGCGATCTAGGGTGCAAGAGAAACACTCAAAAATGCATTTTATTGCTTTGAAACACTTCAATTTGGATTTAAAATTGAATATCTTGTGCGAGTGTGAGTAGTGGCATTTTTGTGTATATTCTCTTTCTTTGTGCCGTCAAAGATTGATCGAGTTATGGATTGTGGTTTTGCTTGCTTTTGTTTATCTTAGAGGGCCTGTCTTGGGGAAAAAGTGCTCACCCAAGGGAACGACTCAACTGGTAACACTCTAAAGCCAAGAGTATTTCCAGCTGGGATATAAATGTGGGTATTGGTTAAACGCCATTAACACGCGGTTGGCTCCCACAAGATGGATCCGAAAGGGGACTCTTGCCGAATGGGTCAATCTCAACGAACGGAAAGTCCTTACTAGAACCCATGCACTAGAATTTTCCAAAATCCTTGATCTATTTGTTGGTGCAAGAACGGTCGTTCTGAAGCCGTCCCACACTTTTATGATCTTCTAGTAGAGATGGAAAGCATGCCATGGGAGTTTCATGGGTGTTGATGCTTGGCTACCCCGATTGACGTTAATGAGCCGTGGAGGGGAGCTAGTGGGGTCAAGCATCTAACCATCTGCTAGAGATAAGTGTAGCTAGACTTGTCCAAGTGGGGATTCAACAAATATTGTCTTTCACATCCATAGGGCTTGTACTTGTTCTATGTTTGAAAACACAGTGCATTTATTGAAAACATTACAAAACCAACATTCAACATCATCATCAAAATTTCAAAACCCTTAGAGCAAATACCTTTGACAAAGCCCAAGAACTATTGCTTACCCTTGGGATTATGTCCTTAGAGGTTTCTAATTAATTGGGTTTACATCTTAATTTGCTCTTACAAAGGTCAACACCAGGCAACCTTTCTCCTAATTTCTTGGAACTTCCACATAGCACTTTGTGGGACGAAAAGAAGTTGTGACATTGGACATTCAATTTGAAACATAATCAAGTGGTTGTTTTAGGTAAAAGGAACTCATTAAGCAAAGATAACAAATTGGACCCCACACATGTGCTTGATATCTTTTGGTCATATTGGTCTTTTGATTGCTCTTAGAGAAAAGTGTGTTCTTCAATACCTTGGCCTAGTAAACAAAGTCTCTCTAAGTCTCTTAGGATCAAAATCAAACACCTCATCCACTCCAAACATTTATCATCTTCATCCATCCAAACAACTTTAGAGCTTTTGAAAACATCATTCTAGACTTAGGCACATCATCAAAATCAAAATCACCTTGTTTAGTTAGAGGGCATGGGAATGCATCCTTTCTCATACCTCTAGTTAAATTAGCAATCCTTTGAACAAGTTCATCCTAAGATCACATCCAACATCTTAGGGTTTACGAGTTCATCATCCAAATCAAACAATCAAAATCAAGCCCTAAGTCTAGCATTGATCCAAAGTCCCTAAACATTCATCATCCATATCATTTACACCATTCATCCTTCATCTTGTCATTGGTCTTAAGAACCCTAGAGGTCAATTTTGTAACAAGGTCAAAACACAAGGAGAACATGGAATTCAAAATTGATCCATACATCTTGAGTAATCCAAATCAATTGAAACTTCAAAGCCTTACAATACCGATTGATTATCAAAACTCACACTTATACAATCCATACATGGGACCATTAACTTTGAAAAATGTCAATAGAACAACAAGTGTGAGTATGCCCAAATCAGAGTTTGGAACACCTTTTCCGATGGTAGATCTAAATCCAAACCTACGAGTCTATCAACCAAACAATCAAAGCATGAGCCTTCAAATGAACAACATCTTCCCATCAAATCCCTAAAATCCAAATGAGAATTTACCAAACACAAGTATTCCAAACATGAGCAATGGTCAATTTCAACCCATCATCACAAATCAGAATATTGTCCAAAATCAAACACAACTACAAATCCCAAATCCACTTAAACAAAAGCCGAATCAATGGAGTCAAATTCAAAATCAAGATCAAATTTCACTAGAGCAACTTGCTTCACATGCCAAACTAATTGAACTATTGGGCAAAGAGATATATTCACTCCAAAATCAATACAATCTTCCATTGGTAAATCCATGTCATCAGAGCATTGAGTTGTGTCCACAACCACAACAATATCTCCAAGGTCAAGAAGTTAGATATCAAGGTCAACCACATCAAAAAATCCAACCCCCACGTGTGGAAGATCAATCACCACATCTCCAAAATCAATCACCACAAGGTCAACTTAAAGTACAAATCTCACAAAGAAACAAGCGACAATACACACCACTTGGGAGACCAATCGAATTAGTCTTGCAACAATTGGTACAAGAAAATTTCATCAAGCTCCCCATCTATGGGAACTATCAAGAGCCTCTAGTTAAACCACCAGGATATAATGAGGAGCACCATTGTGATTACCACAAAACAAAGGGACACACAACATTAAGTTGTATTCGACTAAAAAATCTCATCCAAGACCTAATTGATCAAAAGATAATCGCTATTGGGGAAAATGATAGCATTGTCAATCTCTCCACAACAATGGTTGAAAACAATGATCAAGATCTATTCATCAATGAAGATGTTTTCGTCTCATCCAATGAGGCATCGACCAATGATTATGTCAAAAATGTCTCTACTTTACCTAATGGGTTAAAGGGAATATCTCAAGATTTTATTCTAAAGCATGATAAAAATTTCTCACCAAAGTCTAGCAATGGTCCTTCCCAAGACATATTGACATCCTTCGACCTCATGGCAAAAATTTTTGACTTCAATTACCTATATGCCATCAAAAACAAGTTTTTCTACCTAGGAAGTAGCTCGTGACATATACTAGCTTGCAATCTTTTTGGTATTGTTAGTTATCTTCTTCACTATCTCGAGTAACTCTTGGCATTGATCACTTCCATGCTTATCAGTGATAGCCAGTGAACACTCTCAATACAATCGTTAGCCCCATATTACCATTACCCTCATGGATGGGTCCCTACCCGTGCAACCGTTACAATAGTATTATAACAAGGGTAGCCCATAACAACCTTCACCTTCATGAAACATGTGAGTTTCATCTAGTTCCTAGCAGTAACCCAGACATCATTCATTGCCACGGTCCAATGACTGTCTATCACTACTCAAATATTCCAAAAGTTCACACCTGGGCTGGTCACACATAACATGAATCACAATCACAATCAACAAAAAAATGACCTATACATAGATACCTCTAGATATGTAGTCAATTTTCAAAAACATATAAAAGTTACAAGAAACAAACACAAGCTAGTACATACATACATACATACATAGATACATACATACATACATACATACATACATACATACACACACACACACACACACACACACACACACACATATATATATATATCAATTATAAAGTTTTTAAATCCCTTACATCATTCATTTACTATTCAGAAGAACATCATGTACTAAATACAAGTTATTAGATTTTTTTAACTTATTCATACCCATTTCAATCTCAAACTGAAGCCTACTAAAGAGAGAAGGCCAAACCAATTAGTAATAACCCCAACCCTTGGATTTGTGCCCCTAAACCCTCCCCTTTTGGACTTGAGGTCACAAGGACATCCTTCGCCCAAGGACTGACTCTGTATCAACTTCCAAACAGATCAAAGTCACAAGTAGTTCTATTGTAAAGAGTCTCAAGGGACACATACCCACAAGTCACAACATTTTAAGTCATTTATGCAAAATATCAAATTAAAACATATAGTAGTCATTATTCCCAACTCAATGCAAGCATCACACAACCCCTTACAATCACCTATCAAGTATATCGTGCCATCTTTGGTACCTCGATGATAATACCATGTAGTTTATAACATAGGTTTCCATTTAGGTTTAGAGAGTGATAACATGTATACAATGTGAATTTAGTTATCTTGGATATCACATGTATATTGGTTCTTGATATGTTGAACTGCTATATTATACCAATAAGAAACCCCTTAAACATTCATTTATGAAAATAACCCAATAGAATAAATATCATAATTAGGATAAATTTTCTAACGACAACGATAGAAATACTCAACATCTACTCACCATGTGGTAATCCTCTGAAGCCTCAATATGGATCCAACATTATTCTACTATTATCTTTTATTATATGTTGAAGTTCATTACTTTTAAAAGTCTTAATTCACAAAATAGGAAAAGTTCATGCTGGCCACTTATAACTAATTTTGAAATTATTAATGAATAATAAGGTATAAGGCTATGTTATACTATATGATTGTAATTGTATTTATCTCTTAACCTCTACAAAACCATTGAAATACATGATAGTTTCAATCTATTCAATCATGCAACAATCTAGTGAATGCATGATTTTAGTTTTGTTAATGAAGTCATTATCACCTACTTTATTAAGCGATTGTATGCCGAATCTTCTATTAGGTATATTTTATTCTTGGATCCTAATATAAAGGGTTCTTTTCACTAGAGAATCAACCTAGACTTCCTTACAATCTTGTTTGAATTTGAGTTCAAATATAAAGTTATTCAAATAACTAACCCTTGACTATAGTAAGTTGTTAGTTAAAAAATTGTTTGTAAAATATCCTATAAGTTCATCTCCATGACAAGAGCTTAGGTTGATTACGTAGTGTGAAATTCTCTTTGTTTGCACAAGTCATACTTATCATTAGACCAAGAGATGGTGCCATAGTGGATACATAAACATGAAGTTACATTATAGTAATCATAATCACTAAATCCAAAACCTATGTTCTCGTGCAAATCCATGTAAGGTTGTATTTAGTTTAACTCCCAAGAATGAACAACACCACTTAAGCACAACATTATAGGATTGGGATTGCTTGCTACTCTAATTAAGCATACCTCTATGCACTGGAAGGTATCATTTATAACATGGCACCCTTCAATCACAACTCAACCACCAAGGATGTAGTAAAGATGAAGGCAAGGTCATCAAGTTTATACCAATGTGATGATCTTGATATGGTGTATAACATTACCATTTTTACCTGATAGGTTATCAATATTCATGGTTTTAAAGTTCAAAACTTGATTTAGAGTTCTTAAATGATGCATGATCATTCAATCACTTTCTTCCTTTTTATATTAATAATAGAGAACCTAAAATAAACATGAGCAATAACCTCGAATCCCAACCATGGTGTGCTATGTATATAATACTATATTAGTCTCCAATAAATCTTTAAATTAACATTGACACATTAATGTCTCATTATTTTATCATGACTATGCCTTTACTTAGAAGTCATCTTAATGACTCATATAACCTATGCCTAATTTCATACAAATAACTACTAACATTGCTAGAATTGAATCTATCCAATTGGGACTTATGGTTCTATGATTCTCATGCCACCACTGCCATACTATGTATCTAATGAGATTCTCTACCTAACTCTTTAGTTTCTCTTTCTTCATGTGTTGTGTTAACTAGCATTCAAAGCATCCCTAAGAATTCATCTCTATTTTACATCTCGAACTTATAGGAACATTGACCTTTCATTCGGTTATATTGTGATAATAATAAATGTTTATTTTCATTTCAAGGAATCACAAAGTCTAGGAAACCCTTTCAAGGAATCACGAAGTCTAGGAACCACAAAGAATAAGAGTCTTTTTGTGCAAAATGCTTAGAATCCAAAGGTCAAGTAGCAATAATGGAACCCACGTATTTAAACTTCTAATTTCACATAGCCCATAACAACAACATGGCTTTAGCATCTTACCTAGTGGCACCAAATCCTGGTGTTGTGAACCCACAATTTTGAGACATCTTCAATGAACGAATTTGTCCTAGAGATCCTTGCTCTTGATAGTTGCACCTGAAATGGCCTTCATCAACATATAGTTTCCTACCTTTTCTCCCATGGAATCCGAAAGAGCAAGTATTGCTCTTTAAAAAGCTCTTAATAGAAACATTGGTTCCTCCATCACTGAAAAATGTTCTAATCAACTCTTTCCCTCTGCCTGTGTCATCAGAAATCCCTCTATCCTTTATACTTTATTGGAAATCTATACCTTGTTCGAAACTCTCATGGTAGGATAAGCAGGGCTGATGTGGGCAGCAGTTGTTTGGTTTTGCTTCACACCCGCCAATTACTTTTTCTTGGAAGTTTCTAAAGCCTTTTCAACAAATCGATTTGGTGCATATACTACAGTCATAGTATTCCATGTAAATGCATTTCCTTGAGGGACTTTGTTCCCCCCTCTACCAAATTCCCATGCCTCAATACCTCCGCACCATTTCTTTCTTGCGTCCCTTGCTTCTACTCTCCTCTCCACAGGCCTACACTTCCTATCAAAAATAACACATGTCCAAAATGAAGGGGTTGCGAAGGTTTTAAGACTTCCACGAACCTCTTTTCCCACACAACCTGCACAATTTCCACCATCCATGGACAAGGGTGTCATGCTTGTTAATGGCACAAACACTCGTTTCGATTAATCCATGCCATGCTATCTTAATTCAGGCCGCCTCCTTTAGGTATTGGGTCGTTGATTGATATGACTTTTGCCAAATTTCTTAAATGGTTGTCTCCCCAACCATCCCTGTACTTTCAATTCTTTATTATTTTATTTTAAATTACTTTTTCAATTGTATCGTCAAGCATGGAGGTCGCTGGACATAGGATGTGACAATAATACTTAATTTCTTTAAGGAAAAAATCTAAATTTATCTGAATTTATTTCATTTTATTATTTAAGATATTAATTATTTAATCCAATCACATGCAACCCCACCATGCACAAATACATTCTCTTTAATATATTAATATACATATAATTTTTTATCAGTATAATCCTTAAACCTCTTTTAAATGCAAGTGCTAGTTAATTCCTATAAAGCTTCAAACAATAAACACTGATTAATGTATGCTACGATGGTCAATTAGAATGCAGTTATTTTAAAAGATTTATGCAATGTTTGGTAGTTGGCTCAGCGAAGATGCACGTTTATTAATTCAAATATTCAATAATTTTTTTTAGTTATGCAATGTTTGGTAGTTGGCTCAGCGAAGATGCACGTTTATTAATTCAAATATTCAATAATTTTTTTAGCGTCCTCTGGTTGATGCTCTGCAGATTGTCAGAGGCTCTGCAGGCATTTCTAAGCAATATACCACGTAAATTTTGAGACTGTTGCAGATTGTCAGAGGTGAACGTTAGGAGGGACAAAATTGGGCGCCTGTGTGAATTCCACGTAATGCTGCTCTAGAGGCGGAGGCGGTCGGGGGATTCGGCAGCTCGAATCTTGGCATAAATGTCGCTGCTATAGAACTTCCTTGTCCTTACTACAAGAATGCCGGAAACGAGAGACCCCACTAATGAGTCCACAGTCATTATGATAAAACTCAGGCGAAAACATTCGTGTCTGATACAGGTGAGTTTACTCTGAGAAGGTGCCGGTGCATGAGCCGCCTGTAACAGACTTCTGGAAATTGACGGAGATTGAAAATTATGCAGCTGTTTTCTGGCCTCTTTGTCGTATAGATGTCAAGCCACTGTTACAGAGAGAATATAGGATTCCATTCGACTGGAAGTTGCTCCAAAATCGTAAAGAGTAGCATAATGCTTGAGCCCAAAAAGCTCTGAGATAATGGCAAACAAGACATGCAATTGAGCTTCAAAAGACAGGCCTATAATGACCGAGGATATATACAGTGAATTGATTCATTGAACAAGCTTTAGAAACATTCAATATGAGTGCAGTTTGCTAGACTATAGAACCAAGCGTGAATCTCATTGCAATCTGATATGCCTTTTAAACATAAATTAATTATCAGTTGAAGAGAGAAAACAAAATTACGGGTATGACCGTTATGTATTCATTTCCAGCAACGAATTTCATTTCGTGCAATGGTTTACCTTATTTTTTTGCAAACTTTCAACTTAAAATATTCTTATCTTCTAAAGGTGCATATCCTTTAATGTATTTGCTATTAGTAAAAATGTTCCCCTCTTTATATTTCCCCTCTTTGAATTTTCTCTGTATTATTCTAGCCAATCTTAAGGGGGGATGTTAAGGATTAATATTGTCTAGAAAATGGTAGAATGTTTCTATAGTCTTCCATAAGTTAGAACATTCCTGGAGCTGTTCTAGAAAAGTACATTCTAAGAGCTATTGTAAATGAAAAATAGGCCCAAACTATAACAATATAACAGCAATAATGAACATAGAAAAGACAGGGTAAAACAGAGTTGAATCACTCGGGAATTTATATTTTATCTAGCATTCAGTACATCCAAAATGCTCTGATACCATGTTAGAATTAAAAAATAGCTCTGATACCATGTAAGAAAAACAGGCCCAAACTATATCAATATAACAGCAATAATGAACATAGAAAAGATAGGGTAAAACAGAGTTGAATCACTCAGGAATTTATATTTTATCTAGCATTCAATACATCCAAAATGCTGTGTCTAGCAGCTATCCGAATGTTGTGTCTAACAACATTCCAGATGCTGTACCCATCAGCTCTCTACAATCACATATATATAGTTACAATTTCCTTGCTGCCCGGAAACTTCTAGTTTTCTAGATAATTCTAAAATCTGGAAACTTCTTTTTTTTACAACAACTCTTGGAATGTTCTTTTCTAGAACAGCTCCAGAAATGTTCTAACTTATGGAAGACTATAGAAACATTCTACCATTTTCTAGACAATCTTAATCCTTAACATTTGCAACATTTTGTTTCAACTTCCCTATTTTCACATATAGTAGGATGTGCTAGAGACACTGCTTACAATGATTTAAAATTCAAAACCCACCTCCCTGCTTATGCGCCTGACTTGCTTAGCAACTTTGTTGTTCAAAATTTACCACTTCCCTGCATAGGTGCACGCCTACGTATTAGTGTTGCATTTTTTACTTTGAACAAACATTGTCACCTTGCATGGCATGTGAGAAGGATTTTTGAAATTACTATTGGATCCTAAGCAGTTTGTGGGTTGAAGAAATGCCTTTGATGTTGAATAGTTGATAGATTAACAAACTTACAACTATATTTTATTATGTTTATTATTATTTGACCATTCATATGTTCTTTTCAAGATGCACACAGAAGTAAAATATTTTTCTTAAATTTCAAGTGTGTCCAGTTCTACCATGTTGGGAAGCAAATAATCCTTGTACAGACTCCTTTAGTAAAATAGGCAGTTGAATCCTTTTGCTCAAGAATTCTACTCAGCTGTATATCCAATTCTTCCCTCTTACCTATGTCAATAGAAGAGAGAAAATGATGCCACTGAACACAAAGAGAGAAAATGTACCGATTTTATGTATTTTTTCTGTGTTTTTACTTTTTATTAAAGTATCAATCTGTATTGTTTTGGTTAAATCTCAAATAGATCTAGTAGTAATACCAACCAAATTAAATAGTATCCCTAACAATGATAAGAATACCCAACATTTTTGGAGATGCTTAATTTTGAAAATCTTCAAAACAAATATAGTCAACACACTCATCCAGTAGTACTTTCATTTTTATTCTAAATCTAGACATCTAAATTTTATTTTAGTACCAGAGGTTTATAGAAACCCTTATTCTACTTTACCAAAAAAATAAAATCCCTAAAAGAATGTCAATCTCAAGATTCCAGTGCACAATTAACCTTGAGAATTCAATATAGGAATAGCTTTTGGAAGTGGAGGAGTGATTGCTAGCATCGATGGTAAAAGGTAGCTTGATATCAGATGGAGCAACTGTTATAAATGAAGGAATTACAAAAACACATAAATTGATGCAACAAACAGAGATTAAAGACACAAGCAGATTTAATGTTGTCCCATACTCCTTTACTGATTATTTGTTTCCCATCCATAGAGTGAAAGAATGAGCAAGAAGATATGCCTTTGAAGCAGTTGAAATAGGCTCTAATAATGGCTAGGCAAGAGTAATAGAGTATGTCCTGCATCTTCCAGCTGCAATATATTGTACGAATGCCCAGTGTCTCCGAGGGAGAGTTGTGCAAATGGAAGGCCTTCTCTTGTTTGTTGGGAAGTTAGCTGGAACTAGCCTGAGTCAACTATTCGCACTGCACATTTTGATCCCTTGGTGAAAGCAGCAGCCTGAGGTAAATTCATTGCTGCTGTTATGTGTACATTTCGGGGCTGGTTGAATCAAGAAATGTACACAAAACAGCAGCAACGAATTTACTTCAGGCTGCTGCTTTCGCCAAGGGATTAAAATGTTCAATGAGAATAGTTGACTCGGGCTGGTTCCACCGAACTTCCCAGCAAACAAGAAAAGGGCTTCCCTTTGCACAGCTCTCCCGGGAGACATAGTGAGCATTCGTACAATATACTGCAGTTGGAAGACGCAGGACTTACTCTCTTACTCTTGCATCGCCATTCTCAGAGCCTATTTCAACCGTTTCAAAGGCATATCTTCTTGCTCATTCTATGACTCTATGAATGGGAAACAAATAATCAGTGTAGGAGTATGGGACAACATTGAATCTGCATATTTTAATCCCTTTGTGAAAGAAGCAGCCTGAGGTAAATTCATTCCTGTTGTTTTGTGTACATTTCTTTGATTCAACCACTCTCTGCACTGCAAAAATTGCAGCCTCATGTGGGAGAAATTACTAAGTATTCTAACCGTAAACGGAGAAGACAAGGGTTTATGTGAGAAGCCCTCATCTACTCTGATGAAGAGTCTTAGCTAGAAGAATTTAAGGGCAAAATGAAAGTTCTTGATTTGTGTTTGAAGTGGAACTAGCCAAGGAAAACTTGTCACATGCTAGGACAACTCCTATGATAAAAAATATTCCGAATAGATTCTAGGTATGTCAACTATTCATTTTACGGCTTAGACCAAGTTATTTCAATTTAATCAACTTCGAAAAGTTCTTCATAGACAAATTTTATATTCAGTAAGATCTACTTTGCCAAATAAGCTAACACGATTTTAATCAAATGGTTTTATAATTCCTGTTGTTTTGTGTACATTTCTTTGATTCAACCACTCTCTGCACTGCAAAAATTGCAGCCTCATGTGGGAGAAATTACTAAGTATTCTAACAGTAAACGGAGAAGACAAGGGTTTATGTGAGAAGCCCTCATCTACTCTGATGAAGAGTCTTAGCTAGAAGAATTTAAGGGCAAAATGAAAGTTCTTGATTTGTGTTTGAAGTGGAACTAGCCAAGGAAAACTTGTCACATGCTAGGACAACTCCTATGATAAAAAATATTCCGAATAGATTCTAGGTATGTCAACTATTCATTTTACGGCTTAGACCAAGTTATTTCAATTTAATCAACTTCGAAAAGTTCTTCATAGACAAATTTTATATTCAGTAAGATCTACTTTGCCAAATAAGCTAACACGATTTTACTCTATATGGTCAGTCAAGACAGTCCTCTCCAAATTTTAGATAATCAGTGCAAAGGATGTAACGAAAACAGCTCAGATGCAGAAGAACCAATCTCGGCATATGACTTTGTTTACCTTCCCATAGATTTTAAGTATAGTAATCAACTTCTCTCAATGTACTTCTATCATTAATTTTATTAGGTTTCAATGTATGTTGAAGTATTTTTCTTCTTGTGTGGAGAAAAAGGCTAACCTTAGGTACGCCTTCGTTAATTTTACATTAGCTAAAGCTACTTCAAGATACTTCAACAATTTCAATGGTCAGTTCTATGTCAGCATCTAAATTAGACATGATTCTACAGTTGCGGAGAAGCGGTTGTAATTTGTGAGGCCCTTGAACGAATCCGCCCAGTCCGACAAAGGGATCGATCTTATTTATTTGAAAAGACATTTGTTTTTAAAGACCGTAGCCAACGAACATAAGGGAGATCGCTATTTCTTTCATAGTAGTTGCAGTATTTTTCTAAAATGTTTGAAAGATTAAGAGACCAGTAAGAGTAGTAGCTCACCATTTGATTAATGGAGTTCGTAAAAGATTTAGAATTAACGACAGCAGTACATTGAGAAAAATTCATTATCGTACTTAAAATCTATGGGCAGTTAAACAAAGTCAAACGCTGAGATTAGTTCATCTGCAATCCTTGTTGCTTTCGTTTCATCTCTTGCAGTGACTGTTTAAAATTTGGAGAAGTCTGTGTTGATTAAAAAATATATATAACAGAATCATGTTAGCTTATATATATGGCAGAGTACATCTTAAAAATTTAATTTATGAACATAAAATTTGTCTGGGAGAAAAGTTTTCAAATTGATTAAATTGAAATAACTTGGCCTTAAAAAAAGTAAAATGAATAGTTGACATACCTGTATCCATTTGGAATATTTCTGATTAACTTTCATTTTCTGGCTGACGACTCTTCATCAGAATAGATGAGGGCTTCTCACATAAACCCTTGTCTTCTCCGTTTATAACAGTTGCTTCATTTGCCACTTTTACCACGACATAGATTAAAAAGAGCTATGCATTCAAACTCAGAAACACATCTAAGATATTTCCATATGTGGCCTAGATATAGCTCTCTACAGAGTTTGCCAAGCAATTCTCAGGGTTACTTGTGCGCTAGAATCTGGAGATTGACATCCTTTTAGGGCAACCTCTGGTACTAAAATAAAATTTAGTTGTGTAGATCTAGAATGAAAATAAGAGTACTGCTAGATGAATGTGATGGCTAGATGAATGCCGAGCTATATTTTGTTTGAAGATTTTTCAAATCAGACATCCCCAAAAATATTAGGTATTCTATCATCCTTACTGATACTATGTAATCTGGTATTGCTGCTAGATCTATTTGAGACTCGACGAAAGCAGTAAAGAAAAAAAAATTATTGTCAATTAGAAAAATATGTAAGAAAAACTTAGGATCTGGGAGAAATTAAATAGATTAATTAAAAGAAAGCATGAAAATAAAACATAAGAGTAATACATTTTCTCTCTCTGTTGAGTGGCATCCTTTTCTTTGTGTCCTTGACATGGGTGAGAGGGAAGAATTGGGTAAGAGGGAAGAATTGGGTATACAGCTGAATAGAATTCTTGGGCAAATGGATTCAATTGTCTATTTGATCACAGATGAAATCTAATCCGGCCAGCCTCCATGATAACTTTAAAGTCTCAGCTGATAAAAACTCTAATTTCGGCTTCTCTTTGAATTTCAATTATTAGTTATAGAATTCTCAAGAGCCAAATTTAAAGGCTAGGATACATTGATGATGGATGGTCAAGATTGATTGAGAATTAGGGTTAAGCTTAAACATGTAGTCTTTTAACAAGTGTCACATGAGGGATAAGATGGATAGGATTAAGAGGTGTGATGTAAAATGAATGGATGAGATGAAAAGTTAATTTGACTTTTGGAAATATGTGAATGGATAAGATAAAGAGATCTGAAAGGGACACTTGTACATGACGGAAATATTAGATTGTGATCCATGTGAACAAGTTTAAGGGCAAAGATTAAATAGACAAGGAAAAAGGTGAATGTGAAATTAATTAATTAAATAATAAATATTTATTTGGTTAATATGATAAGGGTAAATTAATCAAATAAATATTAAATAATTATTTAATTAAAAGTTAAGATAAAATTAGGGAGAAAGATAAAATTAGTTAAATAAATAATAAATATAAATTTAATTAATGGTTTAGGATAGGATATAATAAGATGTGGTTGGATATAATAGTGATTTAACATTATGCATCAATTGTTTTGTTTTCTAAGGGTTTAAATATTGAGTTGTTGAGTTGAGTGGTTTTATAATAGTGTTATTTATATCTTTAAAAGATAGATTTGTAAAATGGATATTTTAAAAATTAAAGTAAAATTTAAATTAAAAACAATATTTTCACCTTTAATTATGAGGTTAGCTAGGTTGGTCCTCAATTTTATAGAAAAATTGTAAGTGTAATCCTCAAATTATAGGGTGGTGCGAGATAAATTTTGATGGGATCTTAGAGGAAATCCAAGAATATTTGGAATAGAATGTGTGATGAAATATCATGGACATTCGATTGGAGCCACTTCAAACAAGTGCTACACAACATTGAAGTTCCTAAAATGTACAAGAATAGTTTTGTTTTTATGATTTGTTGTGTCTGTTATGTTTTAGCAATAGTGTTAATATTTTAATAACTTAATATTAATCTTGAAATTTTTAAGATGGTGAATTTGTTACAAACAAGAAACATGTATTGTCCTTTCAAAATTAACAATATGTGTATTCAGGTAAAATACAATAAACAACTTGCCCTGCTTATTATGAAATACAACAAATAACCATACTTATTATGAAATACAAGGAATAACCCAAAGAACCTATGGCAACCAAGTAAACTAATTGTAAAGTTAACAATTTACAATAGGCATAATATCTTAGATACGTGTATGATATACTAAATTAGGAAAGAAAAGAGAGTGTGGTCCTCACATACAACATGATTCTGACCCCTTTTTAGAAGAGGGTTATTAGGCATATCTCAAAAAATTAGAAGAGGGTTATTAGGCATATCTCAAAAAAATTAACGGAGTGTTTGTCAATAACATCTTGAAGATTCTTGGAGATTCACTGGTGGAGATAGTGGTAGGTGCAAGAAAATAGATCATGAAAGTTGAATATCTCTTTTTAAGTAAATTTATCATTTGGCAGGAATTAACATTCATGGAGATTTCACTTGTTACTTGGAAAGTTCAAATTCTATACATTTTGATTAAAACTTCATGAAAAGCTACTAGAATTCTATCTTAAAATTGTTGCATCCATGACTCCCGCTAGAATAGCAACCATAGTACTATACAATGAATAATCACCCACATGTATCTTAATGTTGTGGCACTTACCTAAGCAATTGATTGTGTCACCATTTGATATCATAAATTGAAATTTTGGGGTTAGATAAATAAATCAAGATAGATGCGCTACCAGTTTGCTATCTATGAACCTATGGTTAGTACTAGAGTCAATCAACATTGTAACCTATTTCTTTTTTTAGGAATGGATTTTTGGATAAAGCATGATAGGGATGGGTGGTTGTTTGATTGATACTTTCCCTTGTTCATCATTAGTTTCTATAAATTTCTTGTTCTCATTCGATGTGTTCTCAATATACAATAGATTCTTTGTATTCTAATCTACTTTTGCATCTAAAATACAATCTTTTGTCATTTTTATCTTCTATTTGGTGAATTTTCAATCTAGTTGTAGACAAGTCAAATTGACATAATGCATTCAACTAGGTCATATTCATCCATTCGGAAAATAAATCAAGTTTATTTATGAATCTCCTAAGGTCATCAGCTTAAATCAAATAAATCAATCTTATCATCAACCTTTTTAATCAAATAAATCAAACATCCATCATCATGCATATTCCATCCCTCTTGATTTAAATATATCAAATATCTAAGTCAAACAGGTCAGACTCATCCTAATCATCATCCTAGCTAATTAATCCTAATCTAATGCTAATCTCACCCACTTGCATTCTCTAGATATCTCCACTTGCACAAATAAATCAATTTATTGATTTATTAAATCCAAGATTTTCCATCAACATGGCATTTATGGGGAATATTCCCTCAACTTTGAATTCAAAGGCAAGTTGATTTGTCTCTCCAACATTGCATTTATTGCTCATTTTCTTGTCCCCCACTTAGCATTTACTCTCAAATTTGAATTCAAATTTTCCCTCTCATGGGCACTCTTCCCAAATCTTGCACATACATCAACCAATCACCACTTGACAAGTGTCCTTCTTTCGTTTGTCCAATCTTAGTCCCACATTGGTCTCTCTTCAACACTTAGCATTTTGAAAATCCTTAAATAGAAGCTTCAACTTTGAGCAAATCCTCTAGAACTTTTAAGCAAGGTTACTCTCTTAATTTGAGAACTCATCTTGTCCATTTATCATCTCCATATCCATAGCAATTCATCACTAGTTTATCAATCAAGGATTGGGAAAGGGTCACTAGCACATTTGACACCAATCCACTATGAGATACTAGTTTGATCATTAGAATGGTGCCTTTCTATGTTTTGCTTGTTTCTTTGGCATCATTCTTGTGATTAGATGAATCTTATGGGGGATCTTTTATTTGCTTTGGTTTACCAGCAAGAAATACTAAGGGGTTTTTGTTTTTGATCCAATGCAGATTTAGGGTCCTACAAAATGGCGCTAGAAGGAGGGCTTATCTAATTTTAAACATATATAGTTTAAATATGACTATTGATGTATATTTTAAGTCTGCTTTAATCCTCTTTTAATGTTCTTTCTAAGCATACTTTGTTCATGTACTTCAAATTTGTGCTTTCATTGTTCAAATATACTAGCATAGATCCCTCCATATTTGGTGTGTATTGCTCAAATTTTCTGATCTGTATTATCCACATTTACAAGTTTCATGAACTAGGGAGCTTGCAATGTCACGTCATTCCTGACCACATCACATTGATTTGGACTATATAATCCCACTTAATGCTGTGAGCATAGTAGTCACTTTTCTCTAGTTGCTGAATATATTCTTTGTTTTGTTTCCTTCAGTAGCTTAGAAATAACTTTTGACAGTGAATTCGTGATTGGCTGTGAAGGTATGTATTTGATCAAGAGTTTTGTACATAGCATCTCGAGGCCTTAAATCTTGACTTACATCATATAGTAGAGCCAAATCAACACAGTCACTTTGCCGCCAACAAAGATTTGAACACGCTGAACATGTTGAAGCGCCACACACTATCTTTGTATATTTTGGGATTCTGCTTAAACCAGCCACGCCAATCCCACTACTCCACGGGTTGAAGAAGCCTAACAGAAGTTCCAAAGTTTGTTAAGTAGATGGCTATCAACACTCAATACTCTTGAGTGTTTGTATAGAGCATTGTGATACACACAATATGCAAAAAGGGGTTTCTTTATTGAGATTTGTGTTGTGCTCTCAATGAAGAAGTAGTGTATTCTTCATGATATATGATGCTAACCAAACCGTGCCCATAATACTAGGTGATGGATAGGAAAGGATAAAGGGAACGTCCAGCGACCACCACTGTGACAGGAAGAGAGCAAGGAAACATCAGAAGTGTAAAGTTAGGTTGTGGAATTCCCTTTTACACTTACCAGTTGCATTGAAATTTTCTAAATCCTTTTCCTGCACGCGTATTCTAAATTCTTCTATCCTTCATGCTTTCGTTGGATGTTATTTAGCTATTCCAAAGCTCCCATTTTGGTGCGAGCATACTAGAAAATGTTGAGGAATTCCGCTTCACACCTGCTAATTGCATGATAGTTTTTTTTTGTTTGTTTTTTTCATTGACCTATGCAGGAAGGTGAGGGGGCAGACCCTTAAATTTTCCAAGCAAGAAAAGAAGAAGAATCCTAGAGGCCGCGCTCACAAATGCTTGCAGTCGTATTCCATCGAGGCTAGGCATAGGCAGAATGATGCCAACTTGAGGAAATCTTGAGTGGAAGATTCTCGGGTATACGGATTGTTATCAACACTTGCGGACTTCTGACCGAGAAGACTAAACTTAGCGTACACTAATAACATTGCATTTGATAGTAGAAGGAAACTCTGCATTAGGAAAGACGTTTTCAGTTCATTTGGTGAAGGGTGACATTGGAATTGAGCGTCGAAACCAAGCAAAGATGAACATTAAATTTGAATATTGCTAAAGCATTTTTTATTGCTTGGAGATTCCAATTTACGCTTTCATTTTCTATTTGAAATCAACTCACATCTCTTTTGGGGCTCTTAAAAAGAACACTTCAATTTTTCGTTGCAAAGGGTTAAAATTGAACCTTGGACACCTACTAGATTTCGTTTTGAGGTTAAGAATTGAACAATCAAACTCACACTTCATTTTGGTGCTTAAAACAAACTCACAATTGCTTTGAAGGCTATAAAATGAACAAGTGCTTGAATTGTGTGATTTTGTCTTGGGTGCATTTTGAGTGCGTATCCTCTCCCCTTGCGGTCCGTGCGATCTAGGGTGCAAGAGAAACACTCAAAAATGCATTTTATTGCTTTGAAACACTTCAATTTGGATTTAAAATTGAATATCTTGTGCGAGTGTGAGTAGTGGCATTTTTGTGTATATTCTCTTTCTTTGTGCCGTCAAAGATTGATCGAGTTATGGATTGTGGTTTTGCTTGCTTTTGTTTATCTTAGAGGGCCTGTCTTGGGGAAAAAGTGCTCACCCAAGGGAACGACTCAACTGGTAACACTCTAAAGCCAAGAGTATTTCCAGCTGGGATATAAATGTGGGTATTGGTTAAACGCCATTAACACGCGGTTGGCTCCCACAAGATGGATCCGAAAGGGGACTCTTGCCGAATGGGTCAATCTCAACGAACGGAAAGTCCTTACTAGAACCCATGCACTAGAATTTTCCAAAATCCTTGATCCAAAATTTGTTGGTGCAAGAACGGTCGTTCTGAAGCCGTCCCACACTTTTACGATCTTCTAGTAGAGATGGAAAGCATGCCATGGGAGTTTCATGGGTGTTGATGCTTGGCTACCCCGATTGACGTTAATGAGCCGTGGAGGGGAGCTAGTGGGGTCAAGCATCTAACCATCTGCTAGAGATAAGTGTAGCTAGACTTGTCCAAGTGGGGATTCAACAAATTTGTCTTTCACATCCATAGGGCTTGTACTTGTTCTTTGTTTGAAAACACAGTGCATTTATTGAAAACATTGCAAAACCAACATTCAACATCATCATCAAAATTTCAAAACCCTTAGAGCAAATACCTTTGACAAAGCCCAAGAACTATTGCTTACCCTTGGGATTATGTCCTTAGAGGTTTCTAATTAATTGGGTTTACATCTTAATTTGCTCTTACAAAGGTCAACACCAGGCAACCTTTCTCCTAATTTCTTGGAACTTCCACATAGCACTTTGTGGGACGAAAAGAAGTTGTATTGGAATTCAATTTGAAACATAATCAAGTGGTTGTTTTAGGTAAAAAGAACTCATTAAGCAAAGATAACAAATTGGACCCCACAAATGTGCTTGATATCTTCTGGTCATATTGTCTTTTGATTGCTCTTAGAGAAAAGTGTGTTCTTCAATACCTTGGCCTAGTAAACAAAGTCTCTCTAAGTCTCTTAGGATCAAAATCAAACACCTCATCCACTCCAAACATTTATCATCTTCATCCATCCAAACAACTTTAGAGCTTTTGAAAACATCATTCTAGACTTAGGCACGTCATCAAAATCAAAATCACCTTGTTTAGTTAGAGGGCATGGGAATGCGTCCTTTCTCATACCTCTATCTAAATTAGCAATCCTTTGAACAAGTTCATCCTAAGATCACATCCAACATCTTAGGGTTTACGAGTTCATCATCCAAATCAAACAATCAAAATCAAGCCCTAAGTCTAGCATTGATCCAAAGTCCCTAAACATTCATAATCCATATCATTTACACCATTCATCCTTCATCTTGTCATTGGTCTTAAGAACCCTAGAGGTCAATTTTGTAACAAGGTCAAAACACAAGGAGAACATGGAATTCAAAATTGATCCATACATCTTGAGTAATCCAAATCAATTGAAACTTCAAAGCTTTACAATACCGATTGATTATCAAAACTCACACTTATACAATCCATACATGTGGGACCATTAACTTTGAAAAATGTCAATAGAACAAGTGTGAGTATGCCCAAATCAGAGTTTGGAACACCTTTTCCGATGGTAGATCTAAATCCAAACCTACGAGTCTATCAACCGAACAATCAAAGCATGAGCCTTCAAATGAACAACATCATCCCATCAAATCCCTAAAATCCAAATGAGAATTTACCAAACACAAGTATTCCAAACATGAGCAATGGTCAATTCCAACCCATCATCACAAATCAGAATATTGTCCAAAATCAAACACAACTACAAATCCCAAATCCACTTAAACAAAAGCCGAATCAATGGAGTCAAATTCAAAATCAAGATCAAATTTCACTAGAGCAACTTGCTTCACATGCCAAACTAATTGAACTATTGGGCAAAGAGATATACACTCCAAAATCAATACAATCTTCCATTGGTTAATCCATGTCATCAGAGCATTGAGTTGTATCCACAACCACAACAATATCTCCAAGGTCAAGAAGTTAGATATCAAGGTCAACCACATCAAAAAATCCAACCCCCACGTGTGGAAGATCAATCACCACATCTCCAAAATCAATCACCACAAGGTCAACTTAAAGTACAAATCTCACAAAGAAACAAGCGACAATACACACCACTTGGGAGACCAATAAAATTAGTCTTGCAACAATTGGTACAAGAAAATCTCATCAAGCTCCCCATCTATGGGAACTATCAAGAACCTCTAGTTAAACCACCAGGATATAATGAGAAGCACCATTGTGATTACCACAAAACAAAGGGACACACAACATTATGTTGTATTCGACTAAAAAATCTCATCCAAGACCTAATTGATCAAAAGATAATCGCTATTGGGGAAAATGATAGCATTGTCAAACTCTCCACAACAATGGTTGAAAACAATGTTCAAGATCTATTCATCAATGAAGATGTTTTCGTCTCATCCAATGAGGCATCGACCAATGATTATGTCAAAAATGTCTCTACTTTACCTAATGGGTTAAAGGGAATATCTCAAGATTTTATTCTAAAGCATGATAAAAATTTCTCACCAAAGTCTAGCAATGGTCCTTCCCAAGACATATTGACATCCTTCGACCTTATGGCAAAAATTTTTGACTTCAATTACCTATATGCCATCAAAAATAAGTTTTTCTACCTAGGAAGTAGCTCGTGACATATACTAGCTTGCAATCTTTTTGGTATTGTTAGTTATCTTCTTCACTATCTCGAGTAACTCTTGGCATTGATCACTTCCATGCTTATCAGTGATAGCCAGTGAACACTCTCAATACAATCGTTAGCCCCATATTACCATTACCCTCATGGATGGGTCCCTACCCGTGCAACCGTTACAATAGTATTATAACAAGGGTAGCCCATAACAACCTTCACCTTCATGAAACATGTGAGTTTCATCTAGTTCCTAGCAGTAACCCAGACATCATTCATTTCCACGGTCCAATGACTGTCTATCACTACTCAAATATTCCAAAAGTTCACACCTGGGCTGGTCACACATAACATGAATCACAATCACAATCAACAAAAAAATGACCTATACATAGATACCTCTAGATATGTAGTCAATTTTCAAAAACATATAAAAGCTACAAGAAACAAACACAAGCTAGACTTTACCCAACATACATACATACATACATACATACACACACATATATATATATATCAATTATAAAGTTTTTAAATCCCTTACATCATTCATTTACTATTCAGAAGAACATCATGTACAAAATACAAGTTATTAGATTTTTTTAACTTATTCATACCCATTTCAATCTAAAAATGAAGCCTACTAAATAGAGAAGGCCAAACCAATTAGTAATAACCCCAACCCATGGATTTGTGCCCCTAAACCCTCCCCTTTTGGACTTGAGGTCACAAGGACATCCTTCGCCCAAGGACTGACTCTGTATCAACTTCCAAACAGATCAAAGTCACAAGTAGTTCTATTGTAAAGAGTCTCAAGGGACACATACCCACAAGTCACAACATTTTAAGTCATTTATGCAAAATATCAAATTAAAACATATAGTAGTCATTATTCCCAACTCAATGCAAGCATCACACAACTCCTTACAATCACCTATCAAGTATATCGTGCCATCTTTGGTACCTCGATGATAATACCATGTAGTTTATAACATAGGTTTCCATTTAGGTTTAGAGAGTGATAACATGTATACAATGTGAATTTAGTTATCTTGGATATCACATGTATATTGGTTCTTGATATGTTGAACTGCTATATTATACCAATAAGAAACCCCTTAAACATTCATTTATGAAAATAACCCAATAGAATAAATATCATAATTAGGATAAATTTTCTAACGAAAATGATAGAAATACTCAACATCTACTCACCATGTGGTAATCCTCTGAAGCCTCAATATGGATCCAACATTATTCTACTATTATCTTTTATTATATGTTGAAGTTCATTACTTTTAAAAGTCTTAATTCACAAAATAGGAAAAGTTCATGCTGGCCACTTATAACTAATTTTGAAATTATTAATGAATAATAAGGTATAAGGCTATGTTATACTATATGATTGTAATTGTATTTATCTCTTAACCTCTACAAAACCATTGAAATACATGATAGTTCAATCTACTCAATCATGCAAAAATCTAGTGAATGCATGATTTTAGTTTTGTTAATGAAGTCATTATCACCTACTTTATTAAGCGATTGTATGCCAAATCTTCTATTAGGTATATTTTATTCTTGGATCCTAATATAAAGGGTTCTTTTCACTAGAGAATCAACCTAGACTTCCTTACAATCTTGTTTGAATTTGAGTTCAAATATAAAGTTATTCAAATAACTAACCCTTGACTATAGTAAGTTGTTAGTTAAAAAATTGTTTGTAAAATATCCTATAAGTTCATCTCCATGACAAGAGCTTAGGTTGATTACGTAGTGTGAAATTCTCTTTGTTTGCACAAGTCATACTTATCATTAGACCAAGAGATGGTGCCATAGTGGATACATAAACATGAAGTTACATTATAGTAATCATAATCACTAAATCCAAAACCTATGTTCTCGTGCAAATCCATGTAAGGTTGTATTTAGTTTAACTCCCAAGAATGAACAACACCACTTAAGCACAACATTATAGGATTGGGATTGCTTGCTACTCTAATTAAGCATACCTCTATGCACTGGAAGGTATCATTTATAACATGGCACCCTTCAATCACAACTCAACCACCAAGGATGTAGTAAAGATGAAGGCAAGGTCATAAAGTTTATACCAATGTGATGATCTTGATATGGTGTATAACATTACCATTTTTACGTGATAGGTTATCAATATTCATGGTTTTAAAGTTCAAAACTTGATTTAGAGTTCTTAAATGATGCATGATCATTCAATCACTTTCTTCCTTTTTATATTAATAATAGAGAACCTAAAATAAACATGAGTAATAACCTCGAATCCCAACCATGGTGTGCTATGTATATAATACTATATTAGTCTCCAATAAATCTTTAAATTAACATTGACACATTAATGTCTCATTATTTTATCATGACTATGCCTTTACTTAGAATTCATCTTAATGACTCATATAACCTATGCCTAATTTCATACAAATAACTACTAACATTGCTAGAATTGAATCTATCCAATTGGGACTTATGGTTCTATGATTCTCATGCCACCACTGCCATACTATGTATCTAATGAGATTCTCTACCTAACTCTTTAGTTTCTCTTTCTTCGTGTGTTGTGTTAACTAGCATTCAAAGCATCCCTAAGAATTCATCTCTATTTTACATCTCGAACTTATAGGAACATTGACCTTTCATTCGGTTATATTGTGATAATAATAAATGTTTATTTTCATTTCAAGGAATCACAAAGTCTAGGAAACCCTTTCAAGGAATCACGAAGTCTAGGAACCACAAAGAATAAGAGTCTTTTTGTGCAAAATTCTTAGAATCCAAAGGTCAAGTAGCAATAATGGAACCCACGTATTTAAACTTCTAATTTCACATAGCCCATAACAACAGCATGGCTTTAGCATCTTACCTAGTGGCACCAAATCCTGGTGTTGTGAACCCACAATTTTGAGACATCTTCAATGAACGAATTTGTCCTAGAGATCCTTGCTCTTGATAGTTGCACCTAAAATGACCTTCATCAACATATAGGTTTCCTACCTTTTCTCCCATGGAATCCGAAAGAGCAAGTATTTCTCTTTAAAAAGCTCTTAATAGAAACATTGGTTCCTCCATCACTGAAAAATGTTCTAATCAACTCTTTCCCTCTGCCTGTGTCATCAGAAATCCCTCTATCCTTTATACTTTATTGGAAATCTATACC